>VCCN01000272.1:713369-735642 GCA_006491835.1 Architeuthis dux | reverse complement strand
CTAATTTAGGTATATTAACCTTCATTCTTATTTGTTGGGGTCGCAGCATATTTAAGACATTCATCAATGTACGTATTTACTGGAACGAAAATATATTAAGACAAACGTCTCCGTTTTTAACTCGTCACGTATCACTTTTGATGAAAAAGTTTGAGAAGTACATAACTAGCTGAAAACAGCCTGACCCCTCTGCCGAACAATTGCTAAATCTTTAATATATTTTCATTCCTTTTAATTCTTAACCTTTTTGTAAATTTAAAGATGTCAATCTGCTGGCTCCAAGATTTTGTGCACTTAGCAACTTTGAAAGCCTTTTAACTCGTGCGGCTGTTCATGTATGACATTGAATTGGACTTTGCTCTTTATTTGGTAACAAAGTCCATCTTTTATGAAAACAAGAAAAAGAACGCTGTTCAAAACCTGCAACGTTGTTTATACATTTCATGACAGCTTTTGTTTCCAATTGATTTTTCAAGTTAATGCCTGTTAAAACATCTGAAACAAAAATAATTGCATCAAAAATATTGTCTGAAATGCAATATAATTCATTGGAAAATGAAAAAGTTTATGTATAAAGTGTATACATTAGTTGTAAACCCTGTAGTCTGCTTTCTTTTTTGTACATTCTAATTTCTTTTTTTAATGGGAAAAATATTCCTTTTTCTTATGAACACTTAACCTATTCAATTTTGGTCTGAACAAAAAAGAATTTTGACATGTGTCAATGTTCAACTCTAAATAAGCCAAATGCTTTGTACGTTTTGATGATTGTTTTTCCAGACTTTTTTTCTGCCAAATTTGATGCAATATACATGGGCCAAATGTGCAAAAGCAATAAATATCTTGTCTCCAGATACCCAAGGTGGATCATAAGGGGAGATAATCCGAGCATTATATCGGACGTACCCAATACCAGCATTTGAATTAGGAAATTGAGCTATTCTGTGAGCAGAGGTTCCAAACCAGCCTCGTGAGGTGAACCCTTTAATAGTAAGCAGCTTTTCAAAAAGTGAAAACTGTTTTAAAATGAGAAAGCTAAAAACTAAGGTGACATGAAACCAGTCACATTGGATGTGAAATAAGTATATTGAATTTTCTTAATTTATGTGGAATGTTGATATATAATATGAAGCTGATGGTGAATTAAAGTCAAAGAGGTGAGAAGATTTCTCAGGACAGCATTTTCAGTTTTTTTTTTTTTTTTAAGTGGTTAACTGATATTGGACAATTTCATGTGGTTCAAGAGTGTTTTTTATTCAAGCAAAAGCTTAATAAATACAAAGAATAAGTTAGGGGTAGTGTTGCTATTTTTAGGGTTATATATGTAGGTATATGTCCAAACATTTTCACTTCAGAAAGTGGAAAAATATTGAAATTGTCATCTGCTTCTTTGACTTTAAATTTGCCATCAGCAAGGAAATGTCAGGATTGCCCTGAATTTAATATTACCAATTGGCCAGTATCTTCCATCTAGTGGTGATATGATTGAATTTCAATACTGTGACCACCAGGCATACACTTGTAGGCCATTCTTGATTTTAATGGTGAGTTTTGAGGCAAAGTTGGATGACTTAACTGTCAAAAATGTATTGTATCATAAGGACTGATTTGACCACTCACTTCTAAAGAGGCTAACAATTTTCTTTTTACTTTCCTACTAAGCTGCAATGAGTTTTAGTAAAAAAAAACACGATTATTTTATTTTTTATTAAATCAAGTATTGAAAACCGTTTTTATTTATTTTACTATTTAGCTTCATTTTAATTTTTAGTAGTTTTTTTTTTTTTTTTTTTAAAATTTTTTTATATACTAAATCAAGTATAGTAATTAAAAAAACTAAAAGTTAAGATGATGGTAAATAGTAGTTAAAATTGTTTACAGTACTTTGTCTAAATAAAAAATATAATAAAATAATCGATTGCGTTTTTTTTATTTTTTTACTACAACCAAAACAATAACACTGATGTGCCATCCTTACTGAAATTGTGATTAAACAGATTAAAAATTAGGATGAATGTAAATAGTCAAAAATTAATAAAAATGGTTTACAATACCTGATTTAATAAAATAATCGTTTTTTACTAAATCTCAGTCAGTCATTGCCGTGCTAGCTTATTACGCAAATAAAACAAAATGTGAGCTTTAACGATGATCAGGCAAATTAGTCCTTATGCAATCCATTTTTGTTGGTTACGTCATCCTACTTTGCCAAAATTGTTTGATTAGAATTACGGTTACATTGTGAAGCTTCTGAGACCTAAATGTTGCAACTTCATCCTTAATACAATTTATATTTTGCATTTTCCATCAGTTTTAGTGCATTCGGTTTCCATGTAAATGACAAAAACCAGATATTGAGGAGTAAAAGAAATCCTCTTCCATATAGCCTCAGCATAATCCTACCAGAATTGGTAGGGAGGGCTTAACGTGTGTAGATAGATCTCAAATTGAATTTGAGTTACTTTAAAACTTGAAATATAGAAATAAATTCAGTCTGGAAAGGACGAAGGAAGAAAATATGGAAGTACAAAATTGCAGTTTTCAAAAATCACTTTTTACATCTTTTAATGTTGCTCTTGATCTGTATATTAGTGTCAATGGGTTTTTTTTTTCTTTCTTTTTTGAGGGGATTTATTTTTAAGTACTTTCCAAAATGGGCTTGAAATCGAATTGAAACCAATTTCAAGTACAGTTAAAGCTCCTATTTTGCACATGAGTACTGAGAAAAATGGACAATCTGGGAACAATTACGGGTGAAGGAGCTGTCCAATCTATGAAGCTCCTACTTTGGAATAGGAGTCATCCAAAATAGGAGCTTCACCTGTATTTTTACATACCGTATTTCGTGGCTTATAAGACGCACCCCAATTTAGAAGGTAATAAACAAGAAAAAAAGTTAGAGTACATAATACCAAGTAATATTTACTCCACTGAAACCTAACCTTATTTCCAGGATCAAATATATGTAATTTGGGATACAGAAATAAGGTTAGGTTTGACCTATACTCCTGTCACCTACTTTCAGCTTACAGGACACAGGGTGGTTTTGGGAGACGTTTTATAAGTATATGTCTGAAATGAGCTTTTATCTATGACAACTATTGGTTTTACATCTGTTAATAAAGTGTTTTCATTTCTCGAAAGAAAATTTGGCACGCAATACTCGATTGAAATCTTAAACCTGGAGGGGGAAAAGTACAAATTATCTCCCTTGAATCGGATTTCTCGGGTTAATTTAATAGTAAACTGATTTATTTACAGCAGAGGCGTGGCGAGAGGGGGCAGTCACCCCCCCCCCAGGCTCAGGTATTAAGGGGCGCAAAATTCCATCTGGCCTATAATGCCTGTTAATTAATAATATTCCCTCCCCTAAGATATAGTGCAACTGCACCTGGGTGCTGAGAACCCTTGTTACGCCACTGATTTATAGTTTGTTTTAGTTTCATCAGCTGATCGTGCATGTCTCCTACCACATGTGCCACAGAGGAAATTCACTTTTGTGGGTCACGCCCTGGCAAGTTGGGATCTATCTTGAACAAATACACGCCACCAGCATTTCTTCTTGTGGATCTGTTTCGTCTCTCATCAATTCTTATTTCACAGTCCAACGGTGATGAGATAAAGATGATGGAAGCACGTTTTGGTGAAACACGGAGATTCTAGTCTGGACCTGCATGTTGCCAGTAGATATGTAATTCATTTGTTTATATCTACAAACAATCTACGCACACTTCCTTTTATTTGAAATGCTTGAAAAATTGTTTACAATACTTTGTCTAAATAATAAAATAATCGCTCACTTTTTTTACTAAAACGACACGGCCTTACTGAAATTGTAATTAAACAAACTAAAAATTAGGATGAATGTAAATAGTAGTCAAAAATTAATTTTAAAAAATAAAATAAAATAATCATTTTTTACTAAAACCCCAAAAGTCATTGCCGTGCCAGCTTAGTAAGAAAGTTAAAAAAGCCTTCTTTAGCAGCGATCGGTCAAATCAGTCCTTATGATGCGATCTATTTTTGACGGTTTAGTCGTCCTACTTTGCCGAAATTGTTTTATTAACAGTGATGGGATAAAAATGATGTTTTGGTGAAACAGGGAGATTCTAGTCCGGCCTGCACGTTGCCAGTATATATGTAATCAATTTGTTTCTATCTACAAACAATCTATGCACAGTTCTTTTATTTGAAATGCTTGAAAATCGAAGTTTGAACAACAGTTGAGCACTTTTTCACGAAGCGACAATTAAGACGTAAGTTATATTTACGAAGCTCATCTTAATCCTGTACCGGGCTAAAAGAATTAGGGGTAGATAAATGACCCTACACGTCAAATCAGGTATAAAATATCATTTACAGTGATTTTGGATGAGGTTGGATTAACTTTCTACACATCATAAGCTTCATATTGGTAGTTACCCCATCTTGATAACTTTTGTGGCTGCGAAGATATGGAACATTTAGTTTGATTAGGTGATTGTACGAACGGAGAAGGCTGAGACACGCGTATTATGTTTGAAGAAGGTTTATTCAAAAAGGACAAAGTGGATGGGCCGCTTGAGTATCGAGACTCATCAACACAAAAAGAGCCTCTTATGACCAGAATATACAAAGAGGAATAACTCATTGTTAACCACACTATCGTTCAGCAATGTTGCCTACAGAGTGCTGGCGGTTAGTTTTGTCAAATGCTGATTATTGATGTCTTTCAAATGCAGAACGCATTGAATTAGTCTTTGCTCTTTATTTGGTAACGAAGTCCCTCTTTTATGAAAACAAGAAAAAGAACAGACTGTTCAAAACCTGCAAAATTGTTTATACATTTTATGACAGGTTTTGTTTCCAATTGATTTTTCAAGTTAATCCCTGTTAAAATATCTGAAACAAAAATAATCATTGCATAAAAAATATCTATTCACAATGCAAGGGAAGCAACTCATAGTTGTTTACAGACCAAC
Source organism: Architeuthis dux (assembly GCA_006491835.1). Classification (NCBI taxonomy): domain Eukaryota; kingdom Metazoa; phylum Mollusca; class Cephalopoda; order Oegopsida; family Architeuthidae; genus Architeuthis; species Architeuthis dux. The sequence continues at coordinate 730,681 of VCCN01000272.1, read as the reverse complement.
ATCAGATACTTGAGGAAATTTTCTCACCAAAGTTTTGAGAAAATTGACGTCGAAAGTATACGAACAATGACATTTCTAGTGATGCCGTCTCAGAAAAACTCATTAAAACATGTCATATTTTCAACGGGAATGTTTAGATATGTTATTTATGAAGGCATTTTTGATAAAATCCAAAAATGACCTGCACTAGCTATTTTCAGCTCTAGCTTGAAACCTACCCGTGCGCCTTAATACCTGATTCGACTTGTGGGGTCACAAATAGTATTGTACCAATCTTCCAAGTGGGAAGCGAGCCGGCCTTGAACATTAAGATTCAAGATTTTATCTGGACTTGAACGGTGACAACTACCTCAGCCACCGAGCAGGCTTGTTGTATACTGTACACTTTATCTCTGACATGGGGGGGGGGGTCACAGATTTGACCCCCACAGATGTTGAAAGTTATACAGGATATACCCCACACTGCAAGGTGTCAAGGACCGGAAACAGACACACCAGGTGTTCAAAAGACATAAACAGGATATCGACTAAACCAAGGTGGTAGACTGGAAAACCAACGTGGGCGTTCGAGCCCTAGAGACGCCCTCAGGAAGCAGAGCGCCTAGGATTGGGAAGACACAAGACCAATTTCCCTGTTAGGAAAACTCTGTCGACTCTCATTATCTCTCTCTCCCACTGTTCATTCTCTGCCACGACACGATGTATCTGATGGAATAAACATATATCCTCATATTTTTACAAACCAAGTTTCCAGTCTTCCTTTTCTCCAAGTCCAAGATGGCTATACAACATTCATACTTTCTGTGACTGAATCTTTTTGAAAAGTGGTCAAAATGCTCTTCTGGGATGAATAATGATACGAACCACATTTATTTTGGTTTGTGTTTTTAATTATTCATTAATGGCAGAGTTTAACATTATCCAATTTGCGGACTATATGCCGTGCTGGATTAAGATTTTGCAGGCCCGTGGGCTACAAGTACTGTGAAGACCCCAGTAGTATTTTCAAAGGGGAAAATAAGTTGAAAATTACATTTATTTTTAAAAGGCTGTCAACAATTAAAATTCAAACATTTGTTTTGCGTAATTTCTTGTTTCTCCAAAACATCAGTAAGTTGTAAGTTCTTGAGAACATCGTTTTCAGTTGCCACGAGAGCAAGTCTGTTCTTGTGCAATTGTCCATCTGTGTACATTCTTTAGACGCTACTCATACACTTCTGAAACATTGTCATTAGGTAATAACAGTGTTATTAGGTGATAACAGTATTTTAATCATCGAGAAATGTAAAGTTTCACCAGACTTAATTGTTTTTAAAAAAATACCAATTGATCTTTGGGCTAGCTTTTTTTGGCAGGGGGCTAGCTCTTTTTATGGTTAGCCTTTTGGGGCTAGCTCTTAGCGAGTGCACCATCCTTGACTGAAACTGTTAACAATTAAATTGACAAACCGTGGCTTTTCCTGGTCATCGTGATCGGTGCCGGCTGATACTTGATTAAGACGTAAGGAACCGCATCGAGATATAGTACCGAAAGTTTTATTGAAATTTTGTCATTTTTGGTCACCGATAGTTATGAGGCGTGTTTAAAAAACGCGCTCTTACACTAGTTATGATAGAAGGAGGGTATTAGCAGTGTTACTTGAGATTTGTTCACCAGTAAACGACACTCCTGTGAACAAATGTAACTAAATTTTCAGTAAAAAGTAAGCAATATTTCCCCCAAATCCAGTCATTTAATCATTAAATTAACTAATTTTCTCTGTGGTATATTCTATTTTTTGAAGATTCTTAAAAAACAGAATTAAATTTTTCTGATGACACGCTCATAAATCATGTGGGATTCAGAGTTTTTGCTGACAGAAATTCAAACGCAACCTGAAAGCCACTGTGAGTACGCAGAAGTTTTTTTTCTTTTGTGTATCGCAAGCAGAACAATATCAGCTTAGTATGGTATGATATACTGCCACGGAAGGTCATTTCCGAGCCAACACCTGTGCGGAAGTGGAAGTGACCCGGGGACCTTAGGAAATATGCATATGCGTAGGTGTCAAAAACAGGATGTTGAACACACAAGCGTGGGCGTTCAAACCTGATAAAAGAAGTCACAGTCCGCCAGACGGTGACGGAGAAACTCGAGACCCAGAGAGCAGAGACAAGGAGCAGCGACCGGGCCGGAAAGCACGAGACTGGTGTCCCTGTTGGGGACAGACTGTCGGTTCTCATTATCTCTCTCCCACTCTTCATTCTCCGGCCGACAAAATGTATCGTATGAAATAAAAATATGTTCTCATATTTTTATAAACAACTTTCGAGTCATTCCTTCCCCTTTTCCGGCAAGTTCAAGACTTTCATCCCAATATACAACAAGTACGGTCAACCTTTTGAGTCCCTCTCGGCGGTCTTGAATTTCTGTTCTGATTACTTTTTATTATTTAGTTAGAAAATTCATATTAAAACATTTGATGTCTGGGATCTTTTTTAAAGATTTGATTTAAATATGTTTATGTTTGGAGAAGAGACTCTGGCATCTGATAGCTTGTTTCAGATAGGAGCGGATCTGTCCGAGCAGAAGTGTTTTCTGACCCCGGTGGCTGGATGCACTGCTTAGGTATGGCTGTAGTATGATTTAATCTGGACAGATGCTTGGTTAATTTTCTTTTTTTCATTTTTCTCATTACTTTTTACGACATGTATTTGCAATTATAACCAAAATTAAACATTTAAAGAAGACATTTAATTATTGCAATACAAGTGTTTGGAAGTAGCTATCAATTATAATTTCACCACTTGTTCCCTGAAAGACTCATGGCAAAGCAGAAGTATTTGATCGTGATTTTGGTTTTAACAAGAAAAATAATCCATGTAAGGGAAATAACTCTTAACAAAAGCATTCTTCATTATTGTACGCGGAATTTGTAGTTTTGCAGGAGATCGCTTTTTATCCAGGTTAGACTTTAATTAGGTTTAATTAAATCTCTCTCCTTTCATCTCTACTTTGAGCCATTTTAGCACTTATAAATATATATATTTACTACAAAAACTGAAATATTTTTTTTGTTCGCAGTACTACGGTCAGTACGTTATTTAGTATTTGCGAACACAAAAATCTGACCCCTGTAACAAACAATATAATTTGTTTGTTCTCAAACTCATGAAGAAATTGTTGCTAACCGACTTCGTTGGCCGAGGTTGTAACTGCGAAATAAAAATAATCATTTTAATTTTTGTAATTAATTAAAAAGTCGAATGAATATTAGTGAAATTCGAAGGGAATTTAAGGTTTATTCAATTAAAATAGAATTAATTTAAATAAAAGTAAAATTCTAATAAATATGACCAAAAGAAACTCCAAAGTAAACAACACGATGTAAATAGAACTGAAAAGTCTATTATTAATAATTGAATGGCCAAATGTAAGGTTTTATTTAATGTAAAATTGCTAAAAATGTATGTTTTGTTTTTAAGTAAAATAAAAAAAATCGATTGAATGTTAATAAAAATCAAAGGTAAATTAGTTTTTGTTTTTAATTAAATCATTCGTAGAAAATTCTCTGAGCTAAGAAAAGTAATTAAGAAAGCTGAGAGGTATTCCAATGTATTTTTTTGTGGTATATAAATTAATCAAAGAATAAAACGAAACATTCACAGATTTTGAAAAGCAAAAGTTTAACTACCTGAGACACCATCAGAGTTGAGTTCTTTGAAGATATTATTTTAAAATCTGTTTGATAGCAAGTAAGATCCAATTGGAATCTGGAAAACTGCAGTTGAATATCCTCGCCTCTGGGAACATGCGCAATGAATGATTTCTCGTTTAACCACAACTTATCTTTGTGAACCCACTTTCTCATCCATATTAAGACTTCTTGGAGAACACAAATAAGAGATATGTAACTGGAAGAGCAATTAAAATTGCGCGCCTCTACTTAAAAAGCTGATATCCTAATGCTTTCTCGCAGAAAGTAATCCCAGAAAAGTCATTAAAGGGTTAGTAAAGTTTTTCATTTCTTTTAAGTAGTATATACTAATTATATTAGGACATGGGTTATTAACCAAATGTTTAGAACTTTAGATTGTGTTGTAAACGTACTAAAAACCTCTTGAGTGTGTGCTTATTAGAAACAATAAATTTCATTGTGGAATTTAAACATGAAAGGGTCCCCCTAAAAGGAGGGGTCATTTTTAACCGGCCTTAGAGTTTGGCCGATGAACACTTGCAAGAAATCCTATGAGGTTTGCTGATAACACAACATAAGGAACGTTCGTATGCATTGTCGGGTGACCCGTTACGAGAAATCTTACTGGCCAAGATTTCAAACGACCTGACTAGCAGAAGAAACAACTTAGAAGTTACACGGCGCAAGCTGAAAAGGGCTGCACACAGTGGTGATTCTACGGGGCAGAGGGAGCCATGCCCCACCCTCCCGAATTTTGGCTGGCCCTTAGGTGCCCCCCCCCCAATTTCATACGCTTTAATGTAGGGGTGTAACTGATATATGATTGATCATCGCAGGTTTTCGAGAAAAAAACTATGACGTAAAAATATAATAATTGAGAATAACCCCCCTTGTCGTCTGACAGCTTGGAGTTGCGAAAGTGAATTAGCGCCCAAGTATAGGAAAATTGTTTGACTTAGTAGTATTTTATTCAATTTAGTCAAGTATTATACTTATATTTAAAAAAATCATTCATATAAGTTGTATATATCAACGTGGTGAAGTATAAAAATGGAGATTTCTCGTCACATGCATTTCGAGATTTGCCCCCCCCACACACTTTCTAAGAACTAAGTGTGTGTGTGTGTGTGGGGGGGGGGCACCTGCTACACACCCGCTAAGATAGAAGTGTTTTTTTTAGCAACAGAGAGAACCAACGACGAACAAACCTTCCTCAGAAAACACACGAGGTAAGATCGCATTCTTTGTATTGAATATTCTCTCCGCCACGAGTAGCTTCCCTTTAGTCGTTAATCAGCATTGCCGTACTCTTTCATTTTCGTTAGCTTAAATGCTGTTAAGACTATCAGCAGTGTTATAGTCCTGTAGGTTTGGGGTTAATTCTGTTTTTGAATCAGGGTGGAGAAATCCCAATAGTGTGGCCTTATTAGAAACAATGCATTTCATTGTAGCATGTAAACAAAAAATGGTCCCCCACCCCTAAGAGGAAAGTTTATTTAGACCCTATTATTTTTGGATTTAATATGAATATTAAGTTAACTGCACTTGTTTTGACGAATTGGTTCCTGCAATTCTGGTTACCATATTTGCTGCTATTGCTAAGTGTTATCAAATGTTAAAATAAAAACATTTACTGGATCGCTTTAATATCCTCTCCCCCCATGGGTCATAGGGTAAGGAAGAGGTGATTAAATCAAAATTTAATGATTTCTCCCTTAGCCCATAGCTCATCCCTTCGAAAAATGTAATTGAAATTCATTGGGAACTTTTGGAGATATCGTTGAGCGAATACATAAATGTATGAAAAAAGAAATCTCTCAATCGAAAAATGTATTCCTGGATTTGGCCCCAAATTTAATCAATTCTTTCTTAGACCATAACCCACCCTTCCACAAAATGTCATTGAAATTCATTGAGAACACTTGGAGATATCGTGTGAACAGATATGAGCGAATACATAAATGTATGAAAAAAAAAACTCTCAATCGAAAAAAATATTCCTGGATTTGGCCCCAAATTTAATCAATTCTCTTTTAGACCATAACCCACCCCTCCACAAAATGTCATTGAAATTCATTGAGAACTTTTGGAGATATTGCGTGGACAGACATGGGGTAATACATATACCTCTCCAAATTGGTTGGCAGCGATGTAAAAAATTTATATTTTTTTTGTCAACCAGAATGGCCCATCTGGTAATAATGTGAAGTATCACAACTTAAAAGGTCTTGTGGGGGACTTGTTTAAACCCACTAGGGTCAGTTTCATACTAACAGCACTGGTTAAGAGGAAGGGGGTAAGAAAGAGGGTGGGAGCCCCCCCCCCTCGGCTAGCTTTAAAAAGGGAAGAAAATAAATTATCTTAACTGACTCCACGACAGCTGTAGAAACAAGGATACCATGTCAGAGATTCTTCAACGATAGCTTTTAGTACCTTTTATTGCAACGACTATTAATATTCTCATCATTATTCTTACTATTATTATTTATTATTAATATCTTTGTTACTATTTATTTTGTGTTGTTGACGTTTTCAGCACTAACAAACTAAACCAACAACAAAACAACCAAAAACAAACTAAATATCCCCAATCAAACGTTTCTCCATTTTAATCTTGCCGGTCAAAATTCTTGCCCGATCTTTCAAACACTGGTTGAAAGGAGGTGGAAAAGAAAGTAAGAGAGGCTAGCTTTAAAAAAGGAAGAAAATAATTTTCTTTTTTTTACGTAGGGGTGTGATTTGGATTTGGGCTCGAATCTGCTCAGGGTCACTCCTCTGACGGGGTTAGCAGAACCCCATAGTCAGCGCACATATGCTGTCACGGCGCACTATACTTAGAAGCGTAACGCGCCGAATCGTGGTTACGAGTGGTTAAGGTCAACAGCAAAACAGCAAAAACATGCACCGAGACGCGAAAAACGGATTAAAAGGACGATATCAAAACAAATGTTTCTTACAGAACAAGCACAGGATAAACAAACAAGACAAACAAGTGGGCAAATATGGAAGTTTATCAAATATAAACAAGAGAACACTCGGGGGGTGGGTAGAAAATAGTCCTTTGGTCGGGTTGGTAGGTAAATTCCGGGGAGAGACAACTCGTCCTTGTTTGAAGAAATATCAAAACATTGGGGTTTCACAAAGGTTGACTTTCGGTCCACAACCTTTAGAAAAAAGCAAAGAGAAGAAAAGAGCGAAGGAAGTTTAAACTTCCTCGCAGGTGGGGTCTTACTTCATCGGATTTCAAGCACCTCGCTTTCGGGAGCTGGTAGCAGCAAATTTCCGTGCCTCCTCCTCTAACCTCACCACAGCCTCTACTGTCTCTACTGCCACTGTCGCTGTCCCTGGCTCTACTACTCTCGGTGCCTACTGCCACTGCTGCTTACTCCCACCGCCACCGCTACTCCCCCCCTCTCTCTCTCTCTCTCTCTCTCTCTCTCTCTCTCTCTCTCTGTTACGGCGCCGAATTCAAATTCCCGGGGAAACGGGATCTTCCTTCATCTTTTCTTTGTCCCTCGCTCGCCAAAACTTTCACCGTATCTTCCCCTGTTTTCATTCGTCCGGTCTCTCCATTCTTTCACATATGCTTTTGTTGGAGTGACCCGGGTCTGTCCTAATATGTGCTATGAGTCTATCATGATATTCTGTGATCAAAGTTGCAGGCAGCCGTTCCGTCCTGATTCTCCTTCAAAGGGTCGATAGAACTCTCTATGGTCCTAATACCAAATACTAAAACCATCCCCGAAAATCTTCGTTCGCGAAGCCAAGCCATTGTTTATATAGAGAATCTGTAGAAACTCTTTTGTTTTTTTAATAAAAGCTAATGTTGAACTAGAAATCTTCTCTATAGTTTTGAAAAGGGTCATTAGCATTCAAATGATTCTTCGGACGATTGAACTCCTTAACGTCGTGTTTACAACACAAACAACAAGAAGGGGTTCAATCGCCCGAAGACGCATTTGAATAGAAATCTTCTGTTATCAAATCTACAGTCCAAAAGTATTCTCGACTCCATGTGATGCAAGTCGGTCATTTTCCAACTCCCATCAATGTATTGTGTTAAGCAATTTGGTTTTACTACTATTTATTTAAAAATCTTTTTAAAATCCTATTGTTGTAGATTACATTTAATTACGGGATCATCGGCTGTTTCCCCATGGACCTATTTCTAGGATTATATATATACTTTGGAATAGGTGTAAACGAAGTAGGAGGGAGCTTCACCTGTATCTATGAGAGAGAGAGAGAGAGAGAGAGAGATGTCTGTTTGATGGTTAAGTATCATCTTACCCACTTAGTCACGGCTGATAGCTCAAGGAATAAAAGACGCTGAGGTCGAGGGTGGCGGATCAAATAAGGTGTGATTGCCTTCCTGTAATCACCGGGGGCACCCTGTGCAGATTATCCCGGGGGGGGGGGGACGCGACGATGAGGACATATTTTGATGGGCTTGTTTGGAATCACCCGTCTCGGTAGTTAGTAACAATCAGGTGTCGTCGGGAAAACAGGACGTCATCAGGCAAACTATCAAGGGCAGCACTTATGGTTAACAAAAGTTGTAGCCCTAGTTTATTTTACTTTATGGTATATACACATACACATGCTTACATAAGAGAAGGGTCGCACTGGGTTGGGACCATGGCAAATAGATGTAGTCGAAGGGAGGGGGGGGGGCAAAACGCGAGTAACTCCCATTGGCCTGGTTGGCTAGTCTCAAAATTCCATATAAGACCGGACCCGAAATAGAACGCTCTTGTTTCCTTATTGTCACCTGTAGGTCGATAGGGTAAGCCCACCCACGAACAAACCAACTCAGAAATACGTATGTACCATAGCGAAGGGGTGTATAAATGAAAATAGAAAGATAGATAAACGAAAAGAAAGTAACTCAGAAGGAAAGGAAATAGGAGTCAAAACATCGACAGAAAATACCTAAAATTAGAAATCTGTTTAATAAAGGAGCACGGGTGAATTTAAAATAGCCAAAATTCAAAATATACAGAATAAACAAGATGAATTCATTTAATCTTTATAAACTATAAACAACCACACTATAAATAAGACTGACAGAGCGAAGACAAAAGAGAGTGTCCCACAGATACGGATTGAGTGGTCACACCCGAAGCCTGCCTAGACACCCCCTATCTCTCTCTCTCTCTCTCTCTCTCTCTCTCTCCCACTCTCTCAGTTTTATAAGAATATTTGTGTTTGACAACATTTCTGTAGAATTACAAATAAACAGAATATATTCTTTTACAAGAAAAATCGTCTCCGTCTCGATCCTTCGTTTCGTTCCAGACCAATTCTTTCCAGAAACCAACCTCCGTCTTCCCGAAGTCCAGACACATTGTGCGCCCTGACACCGTCCACAACAGGAAGTGACGAAACCAACCAACTGTCGTTGAACGTTATTTTCGCCAACTTCCAAGAGGTTGATAACGTTACACGTATACTTAGGTACATCAATACAAGTCCGTAGCTTAATATGAAAAAGAGCATTTATTTTACACAACAAATATGTGTTTATTAGTAATTTTGACTTCTATTTTCCTTCATCGTAATTTCTGGTTGCTTTTTATCACAACTGAGGCCGTCGTCCTACGGCAGTAAGTAAACAGCGCAGCTCGGAAAAAACAATAAGCTCTGCAGAGCCGTAGTGTCCTCGTAGCTTAGGCGGTTAAGAGCAGTGGACGTTTACCATGCTTCCCCAGGCAAAAGGGATACGAGTTCGAATCTCACCTAGAGCTAATTCTTTATTTCTCACTGCCGTAGATCGACGGCCTGAGATAAGTTGTGATGAAAACTAACTAAAAATTAAGATGAAGGAAAATAGTCAAAAATTAATAATAATGGTTTATAATACTTCATCCAATAAAAATAAATAATAATAGATAAAACATTTTTTTTATCATAATCTTCATTTTCAGATCAACATTCAGTTAATAACTACGTGTCAGGATACGGACTTATTGATCTACTATCGTACATACGCTCGGTGGGTTTTATGCATGCGTGTATTTCTGTTCACCATTTTATCAGATGTTTTTACTTGCGTTGAGTCACAGAAGGGAACCGACGGAGATATCATCGAGATTTTCCCCGATTAGGCCCGATGTGTCTGCTCGCGTTTTGGTTTCTTTTGCTTACTCGGGACTTTTCATCTCCCACTAACTTTCTGTCCGTTCTTCTCTAGTTTTAACTCTGTCTTATAAGTCGTCCATCAGGTAGAATAACCGGTCTCTACTGGAGTCGCCCGTAGAGCAAAAGTCGATCTGGAAAAGGCCCCGAAACGTCGTACAGAGTGGACAACTGACAAGTTACATCAGCCACCTGTATACACAAACATATGCTAACTGACTTACCTGGGATCACTTAAACATCCCCCTTCCTAGAGGGGCCATCTGAATATCATCCGCCCCCTAGGTTTTGCCGATTAAACATACTACCCCCTAAAGCAGTCTAGGGGGGGGGGGCTTTATTTTATTGACAACATTAAAGAAGATATTATTCACTCATATGAATACATACATTTTTAATGCATTACCGCCAAATTTGTTTTGACATTTCAAAGCATACCCGTAGGGACCTTTTGCTTATTGGGTCCAATTCAGTGTTTCATCAAAATCGTCACGCTTAACTCCACACTTTGAAAGGCTGTTTTATTGTAACCAGCGAATGTTGCAATGCCATGCACATGCAGTCATGCATTGTTGAATAGAATGCAAGAAGGAAGAAGTCTCTTTGCTTTTGAAGACACGAGTGTTTATTTCTTCAGTGCGCTTTGTTATTTTCGCGTCGTTTAAAATATAGCAGTCCTCGCAAAACACCAGTGCGAGAAAGCAGATTTTGTAGAGAGATGTCTGGCTGATGGTTAAGTATCATCTTTCCAACTTAGTCACGGCTGATTAACTTTCACAAAGCCAGAGATGCGCCCCCTACGGACGACTTCTTCGATCTGCACATGATTCTCTCCTTAGTATCTCATTTCAAACTTCTTTTATAGCTAATTACTTCTTTCTTTCAGTCAATGACCTGACATTAAAGTTGGGTAGTTTGAAATATTTGAATACGGAATCCTGTCATTTGATTGGCTAGGGTTTTGCAGCTTGGGAGGAAAAGGTTTTTAGTCAGTGTGAAAAGTTAATGGGGATTCGCTCGTCAGACGAGTCACTAAACCGAGATGGAAAGAGCGAAGAAGAAATAGAGAAGGAAAGGCAGAGGTTGAAAGGGTCCACGTAGTTGTTCGAATATGATAGCAGCAGTTGGTATAGACTTGATACTTTTTCGCCCGACTGGAGTTGTAACTAGTTAGAACGGGGTGAAGTTATGCGTTTTACAGTGTTGATGCACTTGTTAAAGTTTGCAGTTAATGCCTGCAAGGTATCTTATCTATAAATTCCGTCCGGTTTCATTAGTAAGGAAATAATGAGGTACCCTGGTTTTCGGAAAAAGCTGTAATAAATAAAACCAAATGAATATTAATTAATGATACACGAGGACTTATGTGGTTGTTTTTTCTTTTCAGACCAACAGTGCCGAGAGCAGAAATACAGGTTGGTAATTTATCTCTCTTCCCAAACTTGTTTTTCCCTCTTCGATTTTCGTCACCTTCGTTCGACCGTCCGGATTTAATTTGTGTCGTTTGGCCAACAACGATGCAGTCGCTTAGAGATTTACGCGACACGTGTAAAGGCAATGCATGTGCAGCAATGCAAAACAAGTTCCTTTACTTTAATTCCCACGCTAGCAAACATCTTGAAATCTTAATCTCCCCCTAATCTAAAAGTTGAAACATGACACTAGTATCCCTTGCGATCAAAGGCATTATCTACTTTTCATAGACACGAGGTTTACAAAATCTTGTAATGGCCGACACAGGTCAAGTGTATTGACCTTCACCCACCTAGGCTGCCTTCATTGATCTGGGAAACTCAACGACTTGCGTACGAGTATACATACAATTATCACACCCACCCAGGTTCGTAGTGTAACATACACGCATACATATATATGTACACTTTTATATACATATAGACATGTTTTTAATGTTTCTCGCACATCCGTGTATCTCTTACCAGCCAGGGGTTCCTAGAGTTCATTTTAGATTTCTGTGGTCATCTTAGATTTCTTCGCGTGTGAAAATGTACACGCATATACACATGCAAACACACCCGCTTCAAACTCCCCTATATCTCCACTCATACACCCAATAGACCCGTACACATCCTCACAATATAATACACACACACATGCTCGCATAGACTAACATTTAAAAAATAGTCTAAACATGACTTTTTATTTATTAAAATAAACGCACAATTAATGAACGATGTCTCGTATGTGTCCCTACATATCATATCATAACACGAATAGCTGGCAATGGGACCTCCACAAGCGGAGGGGAGAATAGCAGCTTCGAACGAGTTGTCAGTCATGAGTTCATTAAACATCCTCTCCCCTAAACCAGTCCCCTAAAGTGATCCGGCCTGTGTGACAAACTTGCTAGCCATGGTGCTTCAGTAGATACCCCAGCCCAGGCCCAACACACACACAAAGAAGAAAGTGCAAAATTCCACAGCACACACAAAAGATTTGAATAACAATGAGAACGACATTTTTGTTCAAAATTGTGGAAATATTTAACAAAATATTTATTAATATCTTTTGTTTTTGTAACAGTCTTAAAAAAAACGTTTGTTCTTCGTCATCGACATGCAATTTTTAAGGATGGTATTTCATTGGTATTTCATTGGTATTAGATACAATATTTGTTTTTTCTCAAAGTCTTTTTTATTCACTCTTTATTTTTGTTTTATTTGTTTTTTTAATGGCTTCTTTTGATCTTTCACTGCAAAATAAAGGCCGGTTGTTTGTTTGTCGTGGTTTTCACCATCTCGAAATCATCAAGAGGTCAACAAGGGTACATAAAATGGCCAAACTATGTCTTGCAAAGTCTGGGACTTTTGTTAATGTTGTTGTGTACGGGTGCATTCACGCGTCTGGTTTTAGAATTGGATCATTTTGTGTCGCAGGGAACTAATCAGGATAAGTGTATGGCAATCTCCCTAGGTCAAAACCTCTAGGATAAAACCTCCAGATGACAGAACCCCTAGGACAACTCCCTCTCTCAGGACAAAACTCCCGTAGGAAAATATTATACGGTATCTTTAGATCATAATTTTTTCTTCCTATCATTTGTACTTTATTAACAATCCCAACCCTAACCCTAACTCGATGCCTCAAAAAAATGTCAAGCTATAAAAGTGTGTGATTAGGATATGAGGCCATATTTTTCCATAAGTAAGAATAATAAAGAAGATGAGCAAAAATTAATACTGTCACTAATTACTTAAATTTGTGACATGTTTTAATTTAACGAAGGGTTTTTTGTCCTACTTTGCACTTTAACCAAAGGTTTTCCCCCCTACTTTCCACTTTAACCAAAGGGATTTTGTCCTACTTTTCACTTTAACCGAGAGGGGGGGTTTGTCCTGGGGGGGGGGGGGGAGGTTGTCTGGACCCCAATTAGGATGCCCCACTTTTAAGCTACACCTTGCCCTCGTAGTTAAAAAAATTGTTTTCATTGTTGTTTTATTTCCTTTTTGTAAGAGCAACCGAGGCTCCATTTGAAATATTTAGAATTTACAGTGGTTCATCTCTTTAAAAAAAAACGAAGTTCATACCATTTTGAATATTAAACATATGTGCAACCAACCGGATAAAGGTTGGTGGTTTGCTGAAGAAAACCTTGTAAACTCCATTCCAAGGAGTAAGGACAGAGAGGTGTCTCATTTTACAGGAGAGAGATACCTCTATCTTTCCTTACGTCTTGGACACTTGAAAAAGGCTGTAGAATGGATCGGCCGAAACGTTGTGCTAGCAACAAAAGCAACCTAAAAATGAGTTCAATTGTTCAAACAGCTCTATAAGCAAGGTAATAATCGGCCTTGAAAACGCAGGGTAAATGTTTAAAATGTTTATTTTAGGGCACACTGTAAGTGTGTGTACGCGTGTCTGTATAACGGGCACACATATCAAGTCGTTAAGGCCTCTTTGGGCGTGGAGCCAGCAACCCCAAACCCGTGAAAACCTACTTGCTATTGAAACCGCAAAGCGGCCCTATGCTCCAAAAGGAGTCTACAGGAAGAATGAAAAAAAAATAAAGAAAAACAAGGCCTCTTATTTGTCAAGTTAGAGAAGGAAAAGGCAGGAAGAATGAAAACTTATTGCTTTTTTTTCGTGGTATCGTCAAAAATGGGCAGCGGGGTCAAAGGTCATTGAGCAGAATGGACGCAACATGGTGACAGTGGCCGATTAACAATTATGCTGAGAAGGCTGAAGTCCAAGGGCCCGGCCGGTGGGGGGGGGGTCACAAGAGCAAAAAAAAAATGGTTTGAGTGTACACGTGAGTATTATGAAAGATATTTCAGTACTTTTGCATACGAGTGGCCGCGTATGATAAGTGCCCAACGAACCATTTTTTAAAAATTGATATTTTCGTTATTTTTAGAGCTACAATTCTCGGTTTGTTTAAGGCTTGAACACTCTATAAATCGTAATGCAGAGTGTTCACGCTTCAAAATAAAAAAAAAGCTGAGCATTGTAGCTCTGAAAATAACGAACATATCAACTTTTTAAAAATGGTTCGTTGGGCACTTATCGTGCGCAGCCACTCATATATATTATACATGTAGTACATTATACATAGTACAACGATATAAGTTATTTAATGTGACTTAACGTCACTTTATTCTATTCAACGAAGGGTGGCGCAGGGGTCAGGGGGAGCCTTACAAAAACTCAAGGGGGTGGGGCCCACGTGGTGTATAATCCGTCTCAGAGCAGGGGAGAAATAGGAAACGGCATTGCTATGCAGGGTTAGGTCACTCCAGAGATGTTTCACGCCTGTAAAGCCTTTATCCTATTTCTACCAAATAAGTTGAGCGATGAGATCAGAAGCCGATAATTGCATTTTTTGATTTGTTTTTTTTTTCATGGGCAAAGAGGGTATGAAAAAAGAAACCCAAACACAGTAACAAGAAAGAAAACGGGTCGACAAAGGAAAGGGACGTCCTTTTTTTTTCGTGGGATAAAACAGCATAGTACAGTGTTTGTCTGTCTGTCAGCCCATCAGTTAGGCTGGCGTATTAATGCTTATACACAAGTTATACGTGACCGCAAACATGGACCATCAAGCACTGGCGAGCAATTTTAAGATTCTCAGAGTTATCTCCCTTGCTACACCGTTGTTATCGTTTTGGCTCTCTTTTCTTTCTTTTTTTCAAAAGTCTGTGCCATTTCGCGCTGATGAGCAAATTCAAATTTTCAATATTTTTCAGAGTTATCTCCCTTGATACGCCCTTGTTATCGTTTTGTTTTGGATATCTATTTTCTTTCATTTTTTTAAAAAAGGCGTTGTCATTTAGCGCTGATGAACAATTTTAATATTTGTTTATATTCTCAAAGTTATCTCCTTTGCCACGCCGTTGTTTTCGTTTTGTTATGGCTCTCAGATTTCTTTCTCTTTTTTTTAAATTTTGAGACTTGCTCAATAGGCGCTAATGAGCAATTTTAACAGTTTTTTAAAAATATTCTCAAAGTTATCTCCCTTGCTACGCCGTTGTTATCGGTTTGTTTTGAGTGTTCATTTTTCTCTTTTTCAGTGTTTGCTTTTTTTACGATTTGAGCATAGGTGCCATTGGCTTTTATACTTCGTTCATAAAAACGTTTTCTTTTATCCAGTGTTTGCGGTCACTTAAAAAAATGCCGTTCTTTTCACTTTGACTTCTTAAAGACTCTATTTTGTGTGTCCTTTTGCCAAACGTTGGTAAAGTATTCGGGTATTTTCTATTTTAGCGTCCGAAACGTCCGAAACAAATTCCGGACTTGATTACCTCCCTTAGATTTCTATACTTGACCTTGTTTTCTAATCTCACATTTTTAGAGCTCAACCTTTTACGGAGGCATCCAGAAATTAAATAATATCATCGCTGCATGTTTGTTTATCTAGTCTCATATGCTTATCACTCATTTCCAATGACATTTTCCTGCTTCTGTCAGCTTATTAGACTCAAATATAAATATTCGTAACGTATTATTGTTATAGTATAGATGAAATAAATTATATTTAATTTCAGACACTATTTTAATTTTCTTTTTTTATGCAAGACTTTTCAAATCCAAAGGAGGTAAGTCCGAGCGTAAATTTTTTAAATTTTTAATTCTGATGCTTCATACGATGTTCAAACGATGCCAACCGCTCAAAAAAAGGTTAGCGTTAAAGACGCGCGATCAGGATACGAGGCCAGGGGGGGAATAAATCAAGGGGAGGTAATTAATCAAGGGGAGGTAATTAAGTTTGAAATTTGTCCGAGACGTTTCGGACGCTAAAATAGACGATGCCCTATTTATTCTGCCGAATAATTAATCGGCTGAAGGTCAACTTCATCCAGATTTTAATCCCTATTTTTAGAGCCCGAATTATTGTCGCCGTCCAGCAGCCTCTCTCCTGAGGAGGACCTGGGAGCCCTGACGCCGTGACTTTCCGGTTCCCTATCGTCCGAATCGTAATGAGAGCGCCGATGCCGTCTACGTTCGTCTTCTGAGCTGTAATCATACCTTCGCCTACCACTGTTATTGTTACCGTCACTGTCCAACGCGAACCTCTCGTCCTCGGATGTATACCTAGGGCTTCTCTGTCCGTCGTTGTGTCGCAGGGTCATGTCTCTTTGTTCGTCGTAGCGTCTGTCTATTTTATCTTCTTCGGAGCCGCTGTCCACGTAACGTTGGTGGTCGCGCCTCCGCCGGAAACCAGTGCTGCCATCCGACGCGTCTTCGTCACTGCGCAGGAAGTTTTGCCGATTCTCACTGCCTATGTTATTCTCGTCGCTGACGTTATCTCGCGAGCGGTGGCGTTCCTCTCTGGCAAACCGATCGTCTTCGCTAGCGTAATAATCGTCCTCGTCTCCCCGACTTCCGCTTTGATTGTTGTGGATTTGATGGTATCTGCGTTGCTGTTCTCTCTCGTACTCGGAATCTTCCTGATCCTCACCGCCGCTCCGGTATCGGGATCCGCGATCGGAGCCGGACCCTGAACAGGACCCGGCACCCGAACGCCGCTGTCTCCGTCTTCTCCCCTCCTCGTCTTCACTTTCGTCGGGTGATATGTATTCCAAATCGCCCATTACGTCCTCGTCGTCCAGAATCCTCGCTTTGCCTTTGATGTTTTCGCCATCTTCGTCTTCCTCTTCCCCTTCTTCTTCGTCTTCATCTTCCCTGCGAGCGCCATCTTCGCCGTTTTCCTCCTCTTCCTCTTCGCTGTCAGAGGTCGGGGAAGATACCGCAGCCACGTCTTCCAGCATGACTTTAATCGTGGAGAAGTCAGTCGGCTCGACAAGATCCAAGGGCCGTTCCCCATTGTCTGTCATGATATGTCTGTCAGCACCCCTCGTCAAGAGGAACCTGAAAATATACAGAAGAAAAGTCGAGAATAAATACAACGTTATTATAAGAAAAGGTTTTGTTCATTTTTGTAAATATATACAATTTTTGTAGAGAGGTATGCTCACGTCAAAATCAGTTCAATGACAATTTGCTTATAAAAGAAGCTCCTTATAAAGTTCAATGACAATTTCCT
>VCCN01000272.1:594551-604619 GCA_006491835.1 Architeuthis dux | reverse complement strand
AAAAACACAATATACACACACACACACACACACACACACACAGAGTTATATCGACATTTTGCAAGGTTAATTTGTTTCTCACCATCTTTTATTAGGCCGTGTGTTTACTTGCTAAATATAGAATGTTCAAGGATAAAATACACGACTTTATCAGGTTTAAACATATTTGCGTTAAGGATCCCATCCGATTAACTTTAGATTTCAAACGAACCAGAAAACCACAAGTTCGCACAGGAAAAATGTGATAGTTCAACGCACACGACACTCACATGAACGAAGTTGACGCTAAACAATCAGAGGAGTCAGTTTGTTTCGTGAACAGGCAAATTCCGTTCGAATCTGATGTCTTTACAGAGGCCGGCGAACTGCATTTCAATATGGCGGCGAGAGCAAATCGTCTGCTTTAAGATTAATCATGTTACATTACAAGCGAAGGAATTTGCAAATCACTTGACATTGTAAACTTGAATTTAGGGACAATGCAAATAGTTTCAGCAAATTCGGTGTATTTGTCTGTGCACACTGCGTTGGCCGAAAGTAAACCAGTGTTTTGTTCTGAATTTCTGAGATGAGGAATTAGCATTACCAGCTGTGGGCGGGGCTTTCAGCTAGCTCCTGTGGGAGTCCAAAATGGGTCCCATTGGCCCAAATAAGAGATCCAAACTGCTCTTTTTGCGGGGGTGGGGCGTTACCTTAATTCTAAATCTCTAGTTACAATGCACCATCGGCTACTTAGAGGTCACATGCAGATAAACGGAATCAGACTTTTAGTATTTTATAGATATATAGATACATGTAAATCAGATCATTATTATCGTGGAGAGCGCGAAAGCAGACCCCTCACTATTTTCTTTTGTTGAATTTTCGAAAACTAATATGCGATAAATATGCCCCGAAGCCCCATTAGTAACCACAGAATGTTTGGTGGCCATAACTCTAGCTATCCTTGAGTTATGCTAACACTAGCGGATGGACAGACATTCGGTGAATTATAGTATGATTATTCACTTGGACTAGTGTCCTCATCTTGGTTGTTATAGTTACAACGTTTCGGCCGTTGTGCCCTCTGCCCTTCTTCAGGTGTATGTCATGAGTTTTATATATGTGGTTTCTTTTTATCAGGGTTCGAATTATTCGAGGAGTTTAATTTTAGCCACACCCATAAATGGTATTTCTTCTTTAGATTCGTTTTCTTTGCTCATCCAAGCCATCTGACTCAGGAATATACAAGACTATACAAGACTATACAGATTTTCCCACATCAGTCTCCCGGAGCAAAGGAATCAAACTCGTTACCATTGTCTTCATGAAGATAATCCCTCGCATGTAGCTTTAATACGGCGGATAAACGCAGATTCATAAGATTAAGCAAGGAGGCGTCCAGTGTTGATAGCGGAGACTGCTTGCAGGTGTTAAGCAAGGAGGCGTCCAGTGTTTATAGCGGTGACTGCTGTGCCTATGTACCCATATTTGAGTAGGAACCAGGGTATTAGGTTACCCAACAAAGTTATTGTTCAACATCTTTAAGTTAGGTAGTTCGTTCCCATAGTTATGTTGGTAACTAATACTCAACTAATGCATGTCAGTAATAAAAATAAAGCCAAACTATTCACTTGTGACTTATGGGCATTAACAGTGATTGCACTTAGAAGGATAAACGGGAAGGTGTACAGGCACATACAGGCAAAAGATAGTTACAAACAGATTTAAATGGGAGGAGGGGCTTTTGGCGTAGTGTGGAAATCGGTCTCCTTCTTTGAAGGATTATCGGGATCGCCATGGGAGGTTCTCTACATTATCCTCAGCTGCATGCATACATATGAACTGATTATGATAGATAGATAGATAAAGAGAGAAAGAGAGAGAGAGAGAGAGATGAACAGACTTAGATATATAGATAGATAGATAAATAGATATGAACAGATTTAGATAGATAGCTAGCTACATGCATACATAGATACATATGAACTGAGTGTGATAGATAGATAGATAGATATGAACATACTGAGATAGATAGATAGATAGATGAAGAGAGAGATATGAACAGACTTAGATAAATAGATATGAACAGATTTAGATAGATAGATAGATAAATATGAACTGCTTGAGATAGATAGATAGATAGATAGATAGATAGATAGATATGAGCAGACTGAGATAGATAAATAGATAGACGCTGTCAATCGGATAAATAGATAGATAGCTAGATAGATATGTATGAAGAAAATAGGATAGATAGACAGATATATAGGTATAAAGAGAATGAGATAGATAGATAGATAGATAGGTATAAAGAGAATGAGATAGATAGATAGATAAATAGGTATAAAGAGAATGAGATAGATAGATAGATAGATAGGTATAAAAAGAATGAGATAGATAGGTATAAAGAGAATGAAATAGATAGATAGATAGATAGATAGATAGATAGATAGATAAATCCATCTTCAAACAAATACAAACAATGAGACTGACCCAATGCCTTGGTGGGGGGTATGAATTCAACGCCCTTCTTGTTCCACACAAATGGTCTCACCACTTACCTGTAAATAAACAAAACGAAAGTTAAGCATGTCTGAAAAGGACAACGGCAAACAAAATGTCTATGTTATCTACAAATAACAATGGCCAGATCTTGGCGAGATCAGACTAGATGACATCTCAGATGGATATAAATAATACAAGTCTGGTTAGTTACTCAATAGAAACCATTACGTGACGAATGTCATTTGGTAGCATGTAGTGTTGGGGATGATCAATTAAAAAATGGTCAATCAATTAAAGAATTGAAAATCAACGAATAAATTACCTCTCATTTTGTTGGGCAGTGATCACTGAATTGTCAACAAAAAAAAACAAGCGAAAATGCTGCTGGACACAAACTAATGATCAATTTACCATAAACTTACATTGCAAATTGAACCCTCCTACTAAAAACCTGTTATGGGGAGAAATTTTCAAAAAACATTAAAAAAGATTTTTGTAGACATTTTAAGCAGCAAATGTTTAAATGTTCAGCCCTCTAGCTTCATTGGTGCGGCCTGTACGCGTGATACATATATACAGTATCATCCATAAATAAATACACCCCTACCACTTTTTAATAGAAAGTTAATTGTCTTCTAAACCAAACATAGCAGGATTTTATTATTTCTAGTGGAACATTACACAATCAAAACGGATATTATCAGCTGTAGAGTTTGGCCATAAATAATACCTGATGACAATCCATTTTGATTGTGTAATGTTCCACTAGAAATAATAAAATCCTGCTATGTTTGGTTTAGAAGAAAATTAACTTTCTATAAAATTGTGATGCATACATGCATAGTGATTTATGGGCGATACTGTACATACATAGACAGCTGGACCAACTTGAAAACTGAAGAAACCTATGTTGACAGTTTTGTTGACAGTTTTGGTTGACGGTTTCTACAGCGTGCCCATAAAGTTTCTGTCTATTTTATTACACTGTTTAAACAAAGATCGATAGGGACTTTATGGACACCCTATATACGTCCACCCAATCCTATATTTTACAATCTCAAACAGCTGAAAGGTTATCTGTACTTAGACGAAACTAAGCTTAACAAACATATAAACGGTGTCACTAAAACATGTATACCAACTTTCTTGGTAGAAGCTGTGGTATTCACCTGAAAGTTAAAACCTTTTATATCAATTTACAGGGTTTTTGTATTTATCAAGACGGACCCAGAATTGGCCATATTTTTTAAAGAATTATCCACGAGGCCTTACAGTGCCCCGGACCACCAGCTGCGCGGGTTCGCTTCTCTTATCCTCGGTGCCCCATCCCTCTGTGATCACCGAGCATAAATCCTAGATACGGCCTCACCGTATACCTAGTTCCAAAAACCCATTTCCATCACTGATTTTATAGTAAAGAATAAGTATTATCATAAAGTTGAGAAAGAGAGGCATTCGATGTTTAACCCTTGACACCATGAGATCTGACCTCTTGCCAATACACTATCCTTGGAACTGACTACTTGCCAATACACTATCCTTGGAACTGACCACTTGCCAATCCTTGGAACTGACCACTTGCCAATACACTATCCTTGGAACTGACCACTTGCCAATACACTATCCTTGGAACTGACCACTTGCCAATACACTATCCCTGGACCTGACCACTTGCTAATACATTATCCATGGGCATTTATGTAAATCTCACCATTTCAGAACTGCCTGTGTAACAGAACGAATCAGCATTGAAGAGCAGCAAATGGCTGCTACAAAGTTGCTCACTCTTGGGAAATTCTTCATCGTAAATCATTTCATCGTCATCAGATTCAAGCACTTTAGATAAGACTTCTTCAGAGATGGTAAACGCCCGGACGGGATAACTGTTTTCCCTTTCTCATCCGGCAAACCACTAATTTGCAACCGCCAAACTGATCTCGTCGGCCATTGAGACAGGTATCATCGCCCGACGGGCCGAGGAGCGGAAGACAGCCAAATATCGCTCACTAACCGATAGGTAACAGTTTGTCCCGGTTGCGGTTGAAACGTCTGGCTCCATAGCTGCTCAACGCCATGACGAAGCGCGCGAGACCAGCTGGCTTTTCCAACGTGTGTCGATGGCAGTCGTCCGTGGCAATACGTTCTCCATAATGACTGCGGCAACAGACAGAGTTGTCCGTTAAATTTTTTAATTTTTTTATTTAATCATCTTTCGAACGCCTTTCTATTTGGATTTAAAATTACGAAGACTCAATGTTACTACGACAAAAAAATGGAAATTATATCTGTTTCTTATGAATAAATATCTGTTTTTTGTGTCCACTTCTTCAGTTATCATGAAGCTTACACGCCTCCTTTTCATTACTGAATGGCTGGTTTGATCAGCGTTTCGATCCATCTTCGTACGGACACAACAAAAACGTTTCGAATTATTCATACACATATGTAAACAAACGGGCAGCCATTAGATTGAATTTACCCTGTTCCTAAGGGTACGGGGTAGTACAACACTGAATACTATGTTTCAAGCTATTTTACGGACTCCAAATTTGAGGTAGATGCTCTTGCCGATGTACCGGTATTGCGGTGAATAGACGCCAGAGCGTTGTATCGGTACACTTGTTTTTTATTTAACTGAAATTCATTGAAACTTGTCTCTTAATATATTTTGTTTGGATGATAATTAATTTTTAGTTTTATCTTAGATTTATTACTTTTTCAAATGTAAGCCTTTGATGCTGGCCAATGCCAATTCAGGCCATGCTTCACTGAATTAAATTCGGTAAATCTGAAAAAAGTAATAAATTTTATACCCAAGTTAAAACTACAAATTAATTATAATTTAAGCATAATATATCAAGCGACTCACTTAAACTGATTCACTTAAAAAATTAACATTTGCGGCGACTGTATCAGTATGTGATTTCTCATATTCATCGATTGTAATTTAATGCACTCTGTGTTCGTGTGTTCGCGCGTTTTGGGGAGTACGTGACCAATGGGCCATATCGTATTACCGGGGCTGTAAAGTGGGTTAAGCGGCCGACGAGGTCGGAACAAAGAAAATGCGTTCAATCAACCAGGGTGGTTTTTAAGGTTTGCCGTGATTTTAGAATAACGGGCAGTTTAGAATCAGTGAGAATCCTACAGACAGAGCAACAGGTCAACAAGCGAAGAGGCTTCCCTCTTTACCCTGACGGGTGAAGGAAGGAGGGGGGAGGAGGAAACCAGGCGCCCTGACTTTTGAACTGCTAGAACCACTGTCCGTCCTTCAGTACAGAAACTCATTAGAATTTTAACTGAAGCCGAATTCGATGCCTCAAAGTGATCCGCGAACCTGCCCGGAATCGAAGCTAACGACGGGAATAAAGAGAACCGCAGATTTTCAATTGAAAATACTGACTTTTGTCGTCTTTCTCTCCCACCCACGTAGGAGAGCCCTTTTCAGTTCGTTGGTCTTTTTAATTTGTTTTCCGTATTTTTTTATTTTGAGTTCTGCAAACGATCAGGGTTCGACATGCAAATAAATAATTGGAGAACAAACCAGATGAGACTTGCAGATACCCGGCAATGACCACCAGATACCCCGGGTGTGAAAATACAAATAATAACAACAACAATCAATGTGTCTATAGTTTTGCATTGTATTTTTATTTATTGTTTCAACACACCCCTGGGGAGTTTTCATACATCAAGTCGACATGAATAAATACCCGACGGGAATGTCCGCCTCCCGTGCGGGGAATCTACATAAATAAACTAGAAAGCACTCAGAGAGCGCACACCTTTGTCAACGCCATACACTAACTAAAAACTGAATGAAAATCAGATCATATATAGCTAGAGTTAACTGTGTAAATTTCGATTTCCCCACAATTTAGCACTATTGTCTTAATATACGAAATATATGAAAAAATAACTCCCAGCTGAAAGAATCCTGGATCCGCCCCATAATTTAATCCTTAACCCATGGCCCACCTTTCTGCAAAATGTCATTGAAATTCATTGAGAACCTTTGGAGATATTGTGTGGACAAATGAGAAATTATAGATAAATATATGAAAAAGAAACAAAAATACCTTTCAATCGGGAAAAAATATTCCTGGATCCAACCTAAAATTAAAATCAATTGTTTTTTAACCCATGGCCCACCCTTCCAGAAAGTTTAATTGAAATTGATAGAGAACTTTGGGATTGAGTGGACATATAGCTACGAAGCAGAGGAGTCAACTGTAAAAATTCCATGGATCCGCCCCCAAATCTAATCAATTCCGTTACTTACGCCTCCACAAAATTTCATTGAAATTCATTTCAGAACTCTGAGAGATATTGTGTGCTTTGGTGATACAGCTACGATGCAGTGGAGATAACTGTACATGGACACATCCAAAAATGTAATCACTTCTTCCGTAGCCTATTGTCTACCCTTCCACAAGATTTCATCGAAATTTATTGAGAACTCTTTGGAAATATCGTGTGGACAAACAGACAGGCGCAAAGACAGACAGATGGACGAACAGACAGACACGAGCGAATACATATACCTCTCCCACCTTCGTTGGCAGAGGTAAATAACAATGACAATGAATATTCAAATGGTTTGACGATTGAACTCCTTGTTATTTGTGTTGTAAACACGACCTCTCGGCCGATCCATTCTTCGGCCTTCTTCAGGTGTAAAATCCGATTGTGATTGCTTAAACAGAAGTTATGTTCAATGGGTGCGGGGGGGGGATAACCCTTATAGCACATGGCCCGGGTGTTTCTGTGTCTTTGTCTTGTTCGGTTTATGTTTGTTGAGCAGTGGAAGCCACATCGGGTTGAAATCCGCACTTGTCTGGCTAATGCAACCGATCACACACGGATTTTACATCTGAAGAAGGCCGAAGAATGGATCGGCCGAAACGTCGTGTTTACAACACAAATAGCAAGAAGGAGTTCAATCGTCCGAAGAACCATGTGAATATTAGTGACTCTTCTCAAAACTATAGAAAATATCTTGACAATGAATATGTCATTGACAGCACGCGTTACTATAGTTTCTCATTGTTTTTTTAATTTATTATTTCAACACATTCCTGGGGTGTTTTTATACTTCAAGTCAACACGAATAAGTACCCGATGGGAATGTCCGCCACCCGTGTAGGACATCTCAATAAATAAACAAGACTGGCTGCTGCAGGTTTCAAAGTGCTATCCAACTTCTATTCCGACTGAAGATGATTACTGCAACTTTTGTATTGTATATATAATAGATAAAACAATTATGACCAGTGTATTGATGTGGATTATAATCTTCCGGAAGATCCCATTGAAATTCATTGATGACTTTTGGAGACAGTGTGTGGACAAGCAGACACACACATGAGTGAATACTTATATCTACTCGAACTTAGTTAGCAGAGGTGAAATAGAAGTTAGATGCAGGAATCAAGTGTTAATTTTGAGCTGCAGTCAACAAGCCTGGCTGCTGCAAGGTCAAACTCCACTCCAACTTCTATTCCGACTGAAGATGATTACTGCAACTTTTGTATTATATAAATAAATAAAATTATAAAAATATATATTCTTTCTTTATTCACTTATTAGAATGAAATAAGTCGACGCGTATCCGCATGTTAGATCTTAGAATTGTCAATTTAGCTCAGTCAGTAACACATCTGGCTAGCGGTCGTGAGTTCAAATCACGGTAGGGGGTGGGATTTTACATATCGGTTTACACCCCACATATTGGTAAGGATTGTTTTTTGTTCTTGTTACGGTAGGAAAACAAGCTTTGTCCTGGAGTTTGACAATAAACATCTTCATTAGTATTTGGACGAAAACAGCCGTGAACTACTTTCACGAGAATATCAATTGACCTCTAAACGAACACTCCCAACATGATTGTAATACAAAAAAGAAGTGGCACAAGACCGGGGGGATTGGGGAAGAGGTTGGTCATATGTTGAATATCTGACTTTTAGCTAGAGATCCTTTCGTGACCCACGCATACAGCATGTTCCCTAACACCAAAAGAATTCACCCGTCACTCATATTCTAAGCGCTATACTTTAGTTAGAGAGATTCAGTATGGATGACGGTGAGTTAGTAGTCCAATAAAGGCGCTTGTAAAACCCACGTCCTATCAATATTTACTTTTGTAAAAAAATACAAAATGTGGCACAAGGCCGGTGGGGGATTATGGAAGAAGTTGGTCATATCTTGACTATCGTACTCTTGGCTAGATCCTTTTGAGACCCACTCATTACAGTAAGGGAGTCCGGGGCTAGTCGGACCCCGGGGTAAGCCGGACCGCAGGCTTTTATTTGAAGCCTAATCGGTTTTCAGTCATTTTGTTCACATGGCTAAGTCAAATAATCGCCTGCCTTCTTACAGGTTTCAGAGCTAGTGAATGGTATCAGCCAGAAATGCACAGCGGGGGCAACACCTGTATATCAAAGGTATCGATGGGGAGAGATGTCTTTGTTCTATTCGCTGACAGTGGTAACTGTCGGGGTGACAGTTACCCCCCCCCAAAAAAAAAAAAAGAATATGTTATGTTGGGGCTAGTTGGTCCCTTTGTTATGGGGCAAGTTGGTCCACAGTTCCAAATTAAATGCCAGAGTGTTGTTTTCTTTTCTGGATGTGTTTATTTGATCACGTATCCTAGTCACAAGGAAATAATGCAGATATGTTATTCTCAAGTCATAGTCTACAGTGAAGTTCTTTTATTTTAATGTTTTTACTGTGCCTCCTGAAGAAGTGCCAATTATGATTATACCCTGTACAAAGATGTTGGCGTTGTTAACATCACAACTGAATGTTTCTTAGTTCCTGCATTCATATTTTTTTGGTGGTGGTGGTGGGGTCATTGAAGATACAAAGACTGCACGGCTCAACGTTCTTGTGAATCGTTTTCTGCTTATTGAAAATGAGAGGCCGGCTTGCCCCATACCGTGGGCCAAGTTAACCCGGCATGGGGCAAAAGGTCAGCTTTTGAGTCAAACTGTGAGTTCTGTTACAATAGTTTTACCATTTATTGATATCACAAATCTAGGCAAGATATTGACACTCAGTTTGAACCCTGACTGATTCCTCTAACCCTATCAAAATATTCTCCACACAGACCAGACCCTGCTTTGAATGCAAAAAGAGGCCGACTAGCCCCGGGCTCCCCTATTGTTCCTTCCTAACACCAAAAGAATTCATCCATCACTCACATTCTTTCTCAATCACCAATAATACCGCATATTTGCTCTATGGACCTCCAAACTATCTCCCAATGACAACATAAATAATTTCAATGATATATCTACAAATGAATGGTAATTGGAGGGAGGAGACCCCCAAAAGTAAACTAAAGTAAAGATTTTAAACAAAAGTGATGGATTAGTATGAGACCCTCCTTTCCCGTCTATCTAGGGATAGAAAGCCTACTGTTTTCTAGGGGGACTCGGCGCTATTAGCTAATGTGAAAGAAAAGATGTCTGATAAATAAGGCAGGGAAGAATAGCAGACTAATTCGTATGCCTGGGTATCTATGTTACAGTATGATTTTGAAACTAGTGATTTCGTGAAATCCCTACTTTCACAATCAGT
>VCCN01000272.1:554691-567526 GCA_006491835.1 Architeuthis dux | reverse complement strand
AATATCCAATAGTGAAAAAAAAGTTTTCAACGACGACTAATGTCACGGTGTTTCATGTTTGATCACATTCCTCAGATCACCAATCTGAAGAATGTGATAAAACATGAAACACCGTGTTCCACGCGTCGCCTCTGTGAATAACCCGTCCGGCTAGTAATAACAATCTGCAGTGAATTCTGTGGTAATGGCTCCAGTTACCTCCCTTGATGTGGGGACTTGGCTCTGTGCCAGAAACGTCTACGCTGAATAAATAACCCTGGAGCCAACTTGAAATCAATCAATATGATGACCGAATTCACGTCTCCATACTTGGTCAATTGCAAAGATTTCGGAAGAGCCTACACCAATAAATGCATTTTTACATATAGGAACTCTCCGGTTAACGTCGTGGTTACGTTCTTGAAAATCACGAAACAACGTTAAGTGAAACTGATTTTACCATAGACACAATTATATAAATAGGCGTTATTTAATTTATATCTAGACAGAAAAATCACTTAAGTCGCAATTCCAATTCCAATATTTATATATTATCGTATATTTATATCTTTTTTTCTCAACGACGTTATAACGAAAGGACGTTAATCGAGGAGTTCCAGTGGTTCCCAACCTTTTCATTACCAAGGACCCCTTTTATTTAAATGGATTTTCCCACGGACCACAGGTCTGCCTACTTACAGATCCCCAGTAATACCTGTGTGGACCCCTGCCCCCTCTCCGGGATCCGCGGACCCTAGGTTGAGAACAGCTGCACTAAATGGTCAGAGAGCAGAGTATTTTAACTAGTTAATCCCGGTGAAGAAAAAAAATCACGGATATATTTGAATTTCCATGAGATGATTTTTTTTCGAAAAGAAACTACTGAACTCGTTTCAGCGGATAAGCCCATTGTTTGAAATAGTGGGTAGGAGATATTTTCATCAGCAAAATTGTTACCTTTAAGTGGAAGAGTCCATTGTTACGGATGGAGAAGCAGAAAAAGTCACACTGTTCATTCAACATAAATTCGGTCGAGACGCTCCCCTGGCCTTGTGTCAGACCAAGCTCAGCTAAGTAAAGATCAAGAGGCTCTCCATCAATGAACAAAGAGAAGAAAACACCTTTGTCCCTTTTAAAAAGAACTGCTCGCTTAATCGGGTTTGAACACGCTTTTTTTCAACTTAATTCTCTGTTTAATTGAACCGGTTTTAAAGACGTTAAAACCGCCCCTCGGCCTCTCCTGCCAATCACCGTTAATTGTTGTCAGGTCTATTCAGAGGTAAGCATACATGACTTACGTTCATGGGGCTCTCACAATATATTGTGTACCCAAAATGTATGTACATCTTATTACATATTCAAATGGTTTTTCGGACGATTGAACTCCTTGTTATTTGTGTTGTAAACACGACGTTTCGGCCGATCCATTCTTCGGCCTTCTTCGGGTGTAAAGTCCGAGTGTGATGGGTTAAACAGAAATTATGTTTAAAGGGGGGGGTAGCCCTTATAGCACATGACCCGGCTGTTTCTGTGTCTGTGTCTTTGTGTCACCCGGGCCATGCGCTATAAGGGCTACCCCCCTTAAACATCATTTCTGTTTAACCCATCACACCTGAAGAAGGCCGAAGAATGGATCGGCCGAAACGTTGTGTTTACAACACAATTAGCAAGAAGGATTTCAATCGACCGCAGAACCATTTGAATATTAATGACCCTTCTCAAAACTATAGAAAAGAACCATTTGAATATTAATGACCCTTCTCAAAACTATAGAAAATATCTTATTAGATATTTGAAACACATATATATAGTGGTGCAATGCTATAAAAAAGAAGTGAGGGAACGCAGGTCTGCCTGCTTTAGCGAGCGCATCGATCTGGTGAACGAGGCAAGCCTTTATATCGGGGTGGTTGGCGGCGATTTGAGCCCCACCCAGAGATTTTTGACTGCACCGTTTCGGCTAATTTTAAGGGTACAAACAGATCAACAGAATGGAGATTTTAGTAGTATATAGATAGTGATGGACCGCTTTATAAATAAGGGAACGCCGTCCCTACGTGTTCTCACAGCAATACACCATTGCATATATCTTTCATGCCGAAGATGATGAACGTTGTGGAGGCCCATGCACGTCAAGAAGCGTCTCTCTTTATCGATGGAGACTATTTCTGCAATTATTCTGATTGCTGAGTTGTCTTTCATTTCGAACGATTTGTATGATTCTTCACTTTGAAAAACTTCATGACCCATGATGATACACCTTATACATATATTACGCCGAATCGGCGAAACTGCCTAATTGTCGAAATTTACTTATTTTTTTGTAAAATTAAAACTACGTAATTATTTATTTTTTGTAAAAAGTTAAAATTTCGCCAAGTAGGCAATTTCCCCGATTCGGCATAATACACACCTTATGAACAATATTCCTCTTCCCCCCCATACCTTTCTTCTCTGCCAGACTCTTATTTAAACTCTTACATTATACATATTTCTGATGGTGAAAGAAAGTAAGGAGTACAGACCATACAACCTCATCTAACAATAAAAGTCTGATTTTGTTTATCTGTTTGTGACCTTTAACCCATAAGAACCCAGACCCATTTCTGCTTGAAGGAACATTGTGTGGGATTATGGGTAGGCAAATTGACACACAGTCACATGACTGCACCAGGATGTTCAATATATGTCACATAGTACACTTTATGAGTTAAAACCAAGGATAAAATATAATATTATATAAGAGACTATGCAGATCAATTAAATTGTATGTGACACTTAGTACACTGCATGAGTTAAAATGAAGGATAAAATATAATATTATATAAGAGACTGTGCAGATCAATTAAATTGTATGTGACACCGGTGTCACAGTGGGTTCTTATGGGTTAAGTAGTCGAAACGCGCATTGTAGCCAGGAGTTTTGAATTAAGGTACCCCTACAATACGCTAAATTTAAGAATGCAAACAATCCGGCTGATTCGTAACTTAATAACAATAGTGTGAGGTCTGCGTTTGCGCTCACCACTATCTATATTATAATGACCGATTTTTCAAGGGAGATAACTAATAAATGCTAATTATAGAGTAGTCTCCCTTATTTATTTGCAAATGCGTTAACCCGGGTTCATTCCGGTCATAGCATATTGTATTATTTTCTCTCTCAAAAGGTTACCTAACCGGTCCCAGGGTTTTCTAGTATTATTTTATATTCCAACTTTGTCGTAAGTTTGGTATTTGGTCTTAGTTATTTTCATTCAAAGGAATAGAAATCATTTTTCTATCTCGGTAGAATCATAGAATTAAAAAGAAATGCAAAACTACTGGTGACAGATTCTTTATTCTAATAAAGATTTCAAGAAATATTATTAATTTTGACTAGTTTTTGCCTTCATCTTTATTTTTAGTTGTTTTTATTACAACTTTAAAAACTAGTCAATATTAATAAACATATTCTAAAAACTAATCAAAATTAATAGAAATATCGTGTTACAATACTCCATCTAATAATAATAATAAATAATGAAAATTTAATTAATTCGCAGATTTATTTTACCGAACAGTCTGACAGGGAGACACGCTCCGTTGCAGCAATATTATCTTTATTTTATTTTTTTTATTAGATGACGCATTGTCAACCATTATTAATTTTTGACGTGTATGTCTTTCATCTTAATTTTACTTGCTTTTCATCGAGTAGTATTAATAGTAGTAATATTATCTTGATTTATTTTTTATTAGATGAAGCATAGTCAACCATTATTAATTTTTGACTAGTATTTTCTTTCATTTTTCAACTTCGTACGATGGAAATCAATTAAAATTAAGATGAAAGAAAATACTAGTAAAAAATTAATAATCATTCACGCTCCGAGGTTTTTCATAGAGCCCCCCCCCCAAACACACACACACTTGCATAAAAAGCGTCTAACTAATGTTTTCTACAATGCATATCTGTCTGTATGTTGGTGGCTCGGTTATTATCGTTATTACTGAAGAATCACGAATAATCCTGTTATTGGCTTTTATTATTATAACTAATAGAATGCCCGGCGTTACCCTGCAAAAGTAGCTATAAATGGCCCAGCAATGTTGTTAATGGAGGCACATAAAGCATAATAAAACACTGTTGGATTCCACGTGAAAAGTTATTTTCCATCTCAGAAATGAAATGTGTTTCCACTACGTTCATAGCAGTCCAGTGTCTAATGCATTCTTTAAGTTAACGCATTTTATCGGTACCTTAATTCAATGCCTCTGGCTACAATGTACTGATTGGGTGAAGAAGATGGACATACGTACACATAAACGCTCTCAAGTATATTTTAGATATAGATAGATATCATATGATTATTATTGTGGTGAGCGCAAACGCAGACCCCACACTATTATTATAATGTTGGAAATCACCCCGATCTTTTTTGAATTCTTCAAGTTAGCGCATTTTAAGGGTACTTTAATCCAATACGTCTGGCTACAATGAACAGATTGGGAAGATGAACAGAGCTAAAAACAAATTTATATTAGATTATATAGATAGATATAAATCAGATTATTATCAAGGTGAGTGCAAACGCAGACCCCACACTATTATTATTATGTTGCATATCACCCGGATATTGTTGCATTCTTTAAACTAGCGCATTTTAAGGGGACCTTAACCCAATACCTCTGGCTACAATGCGCCGTTTTGAAGTATAAGACGAACAGAGCCAAAATATTACTCAAATATATATTAGATTATTAACCCTTTTAGCGCTATGGACCTTTCGGCAAGAAACACTATTAGAAACTGTCAACCAAAACTGTCACCAAAACTATCAACGTAGGTTTCTTCAGTTTTTAAACTGGACCGGCTGGCCTTTTTAGGCCTATATATCGCCCGTGTAGTGTTTTGGGGTACGTTATCGAGTCTGATATATATCGGCCTGGCAGTGCTATAAGGGTTAAAAGTTTATCTATTTCTGTTCCATCAACAGACGACAGATATGCCACGAAACTGACGAACCGTTGCAATTAAATGAAAATACCCGAGTAGCAACCAAACTGTATCTTTTCCCGAGCACAGTATAAAGGACGGCAAGCTAATTTTAAAAAGATACGACAAGCAAATTAAAAAGCCATTCGAACCGAATCGATGAAGATGAGTAATCACACATATTCAGTTACTGCGTTGCAGTCGCCGCAAATGTCAATACGAAAGAGGTCGTTGAATCAACACAAATGGAATTCGTCTTTTTGAGATAACACAAAGCAATGACCAACCCCTCTCAGTTTATCAAGTCCCGCTCTCTCTCCTGGTCTCTCTCTCTCACCCTCCGATCTCTCTCTCTCTCGCTCTCTCTCCATCTATCTATGTATCTCTCTCTGTCCTATTTATAGTCGCTGCAAATGTTAATCTTTTAACTGAAATGAATTGAAACTTGTCTCTTAATATATTTTGTTTAAATGATGATTCATCTTCAGTTTTAACTTGGGTATCAGATTTATTGCGTCTTTAGATTTACGGAATTAATCTTTTAAATGTCGGTCAATGCGAAATTAGGTTGTGGTTCACACACATGCTATGAAAATGGTTCACTCACATTCGCACTGGCCGACATCAAAACATTTTTTTTAATTTGCTAGACGTATTTTTATTTAAATACGACAAGCAAATTGAAAAAATAAGACCAGCAAAGTAAAATAAATAAGGCAACTTATTTATTTTATTTTGCTGGTCTTATTTTTTCAATTTGCTTGTCGTATTTTAAAATTTATTAGCCGTATTTTATTTACTTATCTTATTTTTTAAATTCGCTTGCCTTGCGTTTTAATTTGCTCGGGAAAAGGCATAGATGAAACCATAATGACCAGGTACGGTTCGAAGCACAAACAATAGTATCTTTAACTTCTGAGATTATGTCTAATAATGAAAGCTTTAGTAGTCTAAATCAGTAATTCTCAACGGGGGCCTGACAGGGAGGAGATAAGAAAGAGAATGATGGCAGGTAGCAGAAAATTAACGCAATTTATTTCCGTGATTTTAGCTATTTTAGACTTCAGAATAAATGATGGTTATGAACACTTTATGTCCTAGGCTTTTTGTGGCCACAATATAGTTAGAAGTGCACCTTTATACTTCATAATAATATTCACATTTCTATACCTAATAGTTTTATATTTAAAAAATCTATATACAAACGTTCTTTTTCAGGATGGATATTACATGCAAGAGGAAATACAACTACAAGTCTGGTTCTCAAAAGCTCAACTAGTCCAATAAGAAAAATGCTTCGTGAAACAGCTAAGACATTGGTCCCAATTACAACCTTTTTGTGTAACCGACCAAATTCATCGGAAGAATCCCTTCGCTCACATGTAATTCAGGATAACCCAGAAAGGGTAAATATGCGAACAGAGAAGGTGGAAAGAGAAGAAACTGAGAACCTACAAACAGAAAATGAACTTCATCAAATGAATGAAGATCTGCAAATTGGGAATATAGAATATCAAGATAGCACAATAGGAGTAGAACCACGGAGAGTAAAAGAAGAAGAAATTGAGAACCTAGGAACAAAACGTGAACTTCATCAAATGAATGAGGTTTCACAGAGAGAAAATCAAGAAATATTCCAAAATATTCCCTTGCCTAAAATGGCACCTCTTGCGAGAAGAATGCGGTTAGCACGTTCTACAGCAATTCAGCCAATGTTTAAAAATGTGGAATTTCTGCCATTTGATCCAAAACGTGTTTATGAACGCAAAATCTCTGCTTTGAAAACAGCATTTCTCGAAATTGTCTAACAGTGAATGTTGAAAACAAAGAAGTTCAGGCTGTTTATGCCAAGATTTTCAACTGGCCTTACACACTTTTCCCATATTTATTAAAGAAATTCTGAACACGAGGCGGCAAAGTCACACAATGCAGCAGTCCCGGTATTTTTCAATGCTGAACAGGAAACGGATATAGAATCTTTGCTGGCAAATGAAACCGTCAATTTGAGGCGGCAGCAGCTTATGGAACACATTGAAGTTTTGAAACGCATATTAGCTGTGATCAAATGCAGGGGGGGCCGGTGGGGCACTCCCCCAATAATCTTCAAAGCAAAAATATATATTTTTGCTATTACACTGGTAAATCCATGCGCAAGAAACAGATATTGAAATTATTTCTTGCGCTTGCGCATGAATTTACCATTTTTGCTTTGGAAATTATTGGTGGGACACGTACCCCACCGCTCCCAGCGGTTTAGGTAAACAGGCATTACCATACAAAGGATATCGTAATGAATCAGGTCTTAACCTTGAAAACCAGAACATTGATCTTGATAACTTTTTAGAAACAATATTGCTTCTGTCTCTTTTGATGTATCTTTGGCTGGTCAGATAAGCACCGAGAGAAAGATCAAAAGGGCGTGGAAATTCGGTATCGATGTTATCCAAAACAACTGTGAACAATATATTGTCAGCCATCCGAATCATAATGAAGTCACGCATTGTTAATGAAATTGGCAATCAGAAATATTCTGTGCAAATGGATAGTACTCAAGACACAGCAATGATTGGATCTGTTATTTTGCGTTATGTTTTGTTGGATGAAGTAAAAGAACATTCCTTTGCTCTGAATAAAATTACAGGCGCTACTGGATATGAATTATACCAACAAATGAGGTCTACGCTGGAATGTAGAGGATTAAAAGTGAAGAACCTCGCAGGTGCGTCGTTTGATGGAGCTGCTAACATGAAAATTGAATACAGTGGTGTGATGTAGTAAATAAGAGATGAAGCGCCACAGTCTGTTTACATTTGGTGCTTTGCTCATATTCTTAATTTGGCAGCAACAGATCTGGTCCAAAATATTCTACCGGTCGAAAATCTGATAGGACTGCTACAATCAACAGTGACATTCTTTTCGCAAAACTGAAACGTTTGCAGAAGATTGGAGAAACGCGTTGGTGGACTAAGAACGCGGCCCTCGAACATATTTTTGGAAGTTTTCAATCACCACAGCCGGATTTGTTCTACCATTTGATCACTGGCTTTGATGCCAAAGTCACGTTTGAGGCCAAGTCACTTCTTGATAAATGACGTCTCTTTGACACTCATTTAACTATTCTTTTCGCTATTGCAGTTGTACATTACCCTGAGATCGGCTTCAGAATATCTGCAGACTGGTGGCCTAGATCATCCTAGTGCCTAGAATATGGTAGAACATGCAAATGAGGTTTTAAAAAATAGGACTTTGAAAACGTCATTAAAACAACAAAGAAATTCATTGAAGCAGCGAATCAGATGTTCGGTGATGATGAGGAAAGTGATTTTGCCATAGAGTGTGAATTCAGGAAAATAAGAATATCAAGAAAGAAACGAATGCCTGGCGAACTCAGTAAGGATGAAAGGATTGATGATCAAGTGGATCGCTACATGGTGGAAATGTTTCGTCGTCGAATGATCGACCAAATCACCACAAGTATTGATCCATGTTTTGATTCGAAGAACTCAAGGA
The DNA here is from genome assembly GCA_006491835.1 of Architeuthis dux. NCBI lineage: Eukaryota > Metazoa > Mollusca > Cephalopoda > Oegopsida > Architeuthidae > Architeuthis > Architeuthis dux. Next base: position 559,059 of record VCCN01000272.1, on the reverse strand, counting down.
AGATGGATTGACCCTAGACGCGCTGAGAAGCATCTGCAATCGTCTGGGTTTGGACAAGCAAGAACTGAACAATGAATTGCAGTCTTTTATCCTAAACTTCGACAGCCTTTCGAAAACTTTGAATGAAGAGTTTGCAACAACCAGACCTTTAGAATCAGAACTGTAGATCATCATCTTGATATAAATTAAAGTTCACGTTGCAATTCTGGACAGTCACGTAAAAAGTGTCTGCTTTGCTGTTTCCGTATGCAATATAAATATTCATTGCACGCATCTGCATACTCGAATTTGTTCTTAGCTTATAAATATCTATTGACGCTGTCATTCACTCAAGTCTGTTGCGAACGCGCGTTCAGTAAGTTAAAATTGTAAAAGCTCGATGACGCTCCATGCTATTATATGAGTTACTGGAAACCTTTTTGCTGATGAGCACTGAAAGAATTATTTACTGAAATTTCTGTGGATAATATTATTCCTTTTCTTGTGAAAAACTCGACACAGTTTTCTAGATTGTTTGATGCTTGGTGATTCGTGCTTTATTAAATACTTGGACTGTTTTATGATTAAGATTTATTGAAAAGTAACAATTAATCACGAGCGTAATTCTAATTCATTAATTTGACAATTCTTATTTCATTTAATCCTTTAATGATTATATTTGCTAATACCTCAAGAACTCGACTACACAAGACGTGGCAGACAGAGAGAGTCCTTGTCTTTTCAACTTCAAGTTTTAATCAACAAATCCCCTTCAAATCTATGAATCAAATCTTCGAATTTTTAATTCAACCAATTCAAGTTGTTATCAACTCAAATTATTATAAAAAACCCTTTTTGTTAAAACGACTCAGTCCGCAACAGACGACAATTCTTCTTGCAAACCTTTCAAGCATTTGGACATCCGGGGAAGTTATAAATCGCTAAGACAGAATATTGATTGTTTTGCATGTACCTTCATCGTTGATTAGGCCAATTTAATAACAACATTCAAGAATTCCAACAGATTTCAATTCGTATTGTATCTATATTATTTAACATTAATAAATAAAATATCGGATAAATGTAGCATTTAATTCTCCTACTTAAAACCATTGCGTTTATTGGATCCCTTTGCTAAATTGTGATATTAGGTGGGCCCTTTAACACGTTTTCCCGGTAGTAATCTTAGGCCCAGTCGGGCACTGGATATAACCACCCTTACGTGTTATTCCAGCCCATTGCCAGTCTTCTCAACCGTCACACCGCGAACCGTGAATACAAGAGCATCACCAATCCACTCTCTGTAATTATTTGTTTAAGAAAATAAATGGAAAATGCTGTTATAACCATTGTCAGTTGTGACAGATTGCAGTTACGCCCCCCCCCCAACAACACACACATGCTGTCATAGGCGTTGCTGATGGGGGTGGCAGCTGTTTGAAAACGCCCCCGGTCCCCAATTGGAGGGGGCCAAAAGCTTTATAAATAGTAGTTCACCTACAGCATTTCTACTGACAAATCTCAATGTTGGAGCCAAGCCCCCGGCCCCAAATCTCTAGCTACGCCTCTGTGCGCCCTCTTTGCCAAGCCCTTAAAAGTACACACGCCCCTCACAAATTGCGACGATTCTTGTTGAATGCAATGAATACGTAGTTGGTTATTTTCGCCTAAACGAAATCTGAGGTTGTTATGGCGGTGTAATGTTGCTTACCGCAATAAACCGGACGACAATAAACTGGACCAGAAAAGGTTAACACGGGTTTACCTACTCCTTTATGTGAGATATTCGCCTACTTTCAAGTAGACTGAGGGAAAAGAGAGACACAGTTATACACAGTCTATTCTTTCTCCAGTCTATTTACAGAGATCTTTCATCTTGAATGTAAAACGCTTCGATGAAACACAATGCTAATTCACGCGGTTCGGCTCTCAAAAGAAAGTGGGTCTCCTTGAGATTTCTTCGTCAGAACGAGGCTTGGGGCGCACTAGCCTTGAGACAACGATCAACATGCTACATACCCAGTGGTGTACCTAAGGTATGGCTGGTATGGCACTTGAAGGGGGTACCGCTGAGCAGTTCTCGTTAAAGTCAGACAAGCCATGTTCGGATAGTATTTTTTTGTTCGCTGATAAATTCTCAGTGGACAAATGAGTGAAATAAATAGGAAGGCCCTAATACTCACACAATACAATCTTAAGGCTTTGACATTCATGGATTTTTACAGTTATCTGTTCATAAACGTAGAGCTTTTGTCAAAAATAGCCAGCTCTGAAAATGATGCCTGAATAGGTAGTATCCGCACTATCTACTTATATAGCACGTGTATGTCTATATCTTTTGTCTGTAACATTTGTGGGGTGGCGCAAACCTGTGCGGGTCTGCTAGAGAGTGTACGTAGATCACGGGGCACGGTGGATCATCATTACAAATGTGCATACACAACAGAACGGCTACTATTTCCTTTTCTCAAGTCAACACATCTGCTATCTTAGTTTGTGAAAAACTTGACTGCTTGATCACTGTTGTACAACGTGAAAGCTAAGGGACCTAACTTTAAGCCAAAAGTAATATTCAGGGGTACTTTTACATCATTTCAGAGCCACAATTATTCAGAATTTTCTAATTGTGCTATATGAAGTGAAATTAAGATTGTGTTAGAATTGTTTCTTGTCCAAACTGCAATCACTATGCTTGCTCTTTCGAGAGATGTGATGTTATCTTTCTCAATGTGTGGGGCATAGTGAATCGGGGCACAGTGGACCACTTCTGGGACTGAGCCACTTCTTTTAATTAAAATTGATCTTGTCAATTCATTTCGAGATAACGATTGAATGCTAATTATAGAGTAGTTTTCATTACTTTTTTGCAAATGAGTAAACATCCGGGTTCATTCTGGTTAAGCAAAAACAAGAAAATGCAGAGCAACATAATGTTTTCGATATTTTTTTAAGTACAATGCAATTGCAAAATTATTCAAATGCAGCCGACATTTTTTGACGGCGTGGGTAAACCAGAGCTTAGATTATTCAATGTTTCCTTTTGTAATAAAGGTTTATATCTCCATTATGTCCGCCATTGTAATTGATTTCAGAATAGATTGTCTTCCCTTTTAATTTTTGCATCTGATAACTCCGGTCTCGGGAGAGGTCGTCGGACGACTCGAGTTCAAGAAAAAGAATGAAGTGCTTCAATTTGATCGGTCGGCTCAAGACTTTGATTCTCCGAGTCAATAAAATTCTGTCTCCGACGAACAATGACCGAATGAGACACACTTCCGATGAATAAGTCACTGTTTTAAATTCCACTTGATGCCTTTTGTTTAAATTCTGTTTGGCATGACAAGGAATTTTGCCGCTGACGCGGTCATTTAAATTTCTTGCATACATGTGGGGGGGACCAGATCATTTGAATTTCTTACATACATATGTATGTGTGTTGGGAGGGAGCGGGCGAACAAGTATTTGAATTATATGATTTGATTTTTGTTTGGTGTATATATAAATAGAAGGAATATTGTTGTCGTGAAAGGGAGGAAAGATAGAAACGAAACGAAAGGAAACGTAGAAAACGAAATAGAAAGAAAGAAACGAAGCGAAATGAAGAAAACGAAATAGAAAGAAAGAAACAAACAAAACGAAGAAGGAACGAGTGAAAGAGAGGAAGTATATTTTGGTTTGGTGTACATATAAATAGGAGGAATATTGTTGTGAAAGGAAGGAAGGAAGGAAGGAAGGAAAGAAGAAAGTATATTTAAAAGTAGAAAGAGAAATAATTCACAGGGTAAAAAGAAAGAAAGAAAGAGTGAGCGTCACATATATAAGATAAAAAGAATGAAAGAGAGAATGAATGATAGAAAGAAAGAAAGAAAGATAGATAGAACGAACAAAGATATCACATATACAAGACTAGAAAGCAGTCAGAGATTGCATACTTCTACCAACGCCATTGTCACTGAAACATAATAAATTGTAATTACCGCTTGCTTGCAAAATCTTATACACAAAGTAAAATTGAATGAAAATCATTCATATATAGCTACGATGCAGGGGAGTTAACTGTAAGTTTTGATTTTCCATGTTTTGGACCTTTGTCTTAATATTCAAAAAAATATCTCTCAATCGAAAAAATGGATCCGCCCCAAAATTTAATAAATTCTACTTTAGCCCATGATCCACCCTTTCACAAAATATCATTGAAATTCATTGAGAACTTTTGGAGATATTGTGTGGACCAACAGACAAACATGATTGAATAGATATACCTCTTTCATCTACCATGTCAAAGGTAAAAAAAAAACGTAATAAAAATGAAATAACGGAATACAGAAGAAAACACTGAGAAGAAGAAGAAAAAGAAGAAGGGGAAGAAGAAGAGGAAAAGGAAGAAGA
>VCCN01000272.1:522957-533103 GCA_006491835.1 Architeuthis dux | reverse complement strand
AAATGTTGGAACAAGGAACCAAGCCCCCCCCCCTCACCTTGGGCCCCCCAAATGCCCTCAAATCTCTAGCTAAACATCTGGAAGCAACGTTTAGCAACTAAAATTACCTACAAATTTAGATTGGTGTTATTCTAGTTTGCCGGGTTCTTGAAGAAACCATATGTTGACTCTTTTTATAGCGACGATCATGTAAAACTCTCTAAATGTGACACCAAACGGCTAAAATTAATATTAGACGCCATCAATCAAAGCAGTCAGTAAAACTGTCAGCATAGGTTTCTTCAGTTTTCAGACGAGTCTGGTTGGCTGGCTATGTATGTGTGTGTCGCGCGTACAGGCCGCACCAATGGAGCTAGAGGGCTTAAAATTTATACATTTACTCCTTATTACGTCATTTTTTTTTGTTTTTTGAAAATTCTCTTCCTAAATAGGTTTTTAGTGGGGGCGGCGGTAAATTTACAATGTAAGTTTATGCTCAATTGGTTCCTTAGTTTGTGTCCGGTAGCGTTAACGTTTTTTTTGTTGAAAATTCGGTCGTTTTTAGTGATCAGGGACCAACAAAAGGCGAGAGAAGTAATGTATTCATTGATCACCACTTTTTCAGATTTTTTTTCAATTGATCACCCCCAACACGACATGCTGCCGAAAGACATTGGTCAATTGACGGTTTCTATTGAGGGACAAACCAGACTAACAAGTGACAGTTAACCCTAACCCTAACCCTAACCCTAATACTCCAGGACTCTTCTTAATATTCTGGCCGACTTCAGCAGTGCTGTCATCTGGATAGTCTCGGTTCTTCCCCGGATTCCTAGTTTCTTTTTCTAGGTTCTTCTAGGCTGAAGAAGCTGCGGAATATGACGGTGACCGTTCCACCGTCATATTCCGCAGCTTCTTCAGCTCCCTGGCTAGGTCCAGATACTACTCCAGATTTTCACTCTCCTTCAGCTTCACCCTGTGGTCTGCCGGGACAGTAAAGTCCACTACCTGACACGGCCTCCCCCCCCCTTTGTTCACTACCATTAGATCTGGTCTTCTGACCTGGATTGGGTGATCCGTTTGAATCTCAAAGTCCCAGAGCATTTGGTGCGTTCCATTCTCTAAGACCAATTCTGGTCTGTGCCTGTACCATTGGTTTGCATGGTCGAACTTCAGTCGCTTGCACAGTTCCCAGTGGATCATCCTCCCCACCCAGTCATGCCTGTTTTTGTATTCCCTCTGAGCTAGTTTGCTACACTCACTTACTATATGATCCACAGCCCCAGCTCTATCTTCACATAATCTACACTTGCTGTTTCCCTGTGTCTTGTCTATCTAAGCCTTTATATAGTTAGTTCTTATAGCGTTGTTCTGGGCCGCTATTAGGAGCGATCCAGTTTCTCTCACAAGATTTCCTTTGCGCAGCCATGTCGTTGGATCTGCAATTCCTCTGTCTTCTAAAGTGTGCGTGTAGTTGTTTGTCTTTTGTATTCTTGTTTTGCAATCCCTAGTTCTCTAGCCCCCCCCCCCCACTGTTAGTTCCCTGCTCTAATTAAGATTTTCCTTTCTAGTATAATGTTCTAGTCCCTTAATTGCAGAGTCAACGCAAGCCTCGATGCTAATCAGTCCTCTTCACACCTCGTTTCTTTTTACATACAGCCTGTCGACATCGTCTTTCGGGTACAATGCTTTACGCATTGTCATCAGGTTTATTATCATTATTTTTTAAATATTTTGTTTGCACTCATTGACTTTTCACACCATTCGCAACTGGTGGCTTTGGAGGTGCGTAGTTGCGTAACGGTTACCAGTATGGAAAACTGAATCAGTGGATTAAGTTCGAGTTTCTGCCGAGGTTGTTTACGTTCACTACGCATTAATGCGAAAGGCATGAATCCACCTATCCCCTAGCTATGGATAAATAGCAGAGCAGTCCTTTAGTCCTGTAAGGCAGTCCATCTGGGTCGTCGGATTAGCACCCGGTTCAGTAACAAATCCATAATTACTATAGAAACAATGATTGGCTCTCCATGAATAGTTCGAGAAATGGAGACAAAACCATTGCGTCATGTGTCTCGCGTGACACGGGAGTACCTCAGTCCGAGTTTTCCTGAGGGAATGGTGTCGACCTATACACGGGGCAGGACATAACGATATCTTAGCAGTGCCGGATTAAAGTAACTGGAGATCCTGGGCTAGGACAGGGCTTCTCAAAGTAGGGGTCAGGACTCCTCCTGGGAGTCACGTAAAGATTATTGGGGGTCGCAGAAATATTTGAAATTTTTTTTAAAGAATAATTATTAAACTAATGTTATATTGTATTACTCTATACAAAAATGTACCCCTTCGGGTGCTTAGTGTGAACAAAAAAATGTAATTAAAAATTACATTTCTTTTAATAAATTCCGTTTTGGATACATTTTAGTAATTAATTCATTTTTTCTCGTAAAACTGAATATACGCCTCTGGTTTGTATCGTTAGAAATCAAATCAAATTAATGGTAACTCTTTTCATTTAATTCTCTTTGGCAGGAGACCGAGGCCCTCTTATATTATGAGGCCCTGGGCTGCAGTCCCCTAAGCCCATATGTAAATCTGGCAATATATCTTGGCCCCAAATCAAAAGTCAACTTATACACGAGATCACTTTCTTATGCTGACTCTGCGTCTTTTTCCCTCTTTCTCGCTCAGTGTCTTCCTTTGACTTCTATTTCTCTCCCCCTCTCTCTTCCTCTCTCTCCCCCTCGTTAATGTTGTTGTGCCTTGTCCCCCCCCCCTTTCGTAAGTGCCTCTGCGATTAATTGCTTCCAACTTCTCTACCAACTGGGGAAACAGAGGGAGTGTGTTTAATCCGCCATTTCTATCGCAGAAAACAAAAAATAAAGTGACAGGAAGTCGAAAGTTGGAAAAGGCGGGACAAGAAAATGACAGAAGGTAACTCACTGGGTGGTGGCGGGGGGCGAGCAGAGAAAGAGTCACGAATAAAAACACGTTGTTCACACGCACACACACACACACGCCACACACACACACGCCACACACACACACACACACACACACATACGCGCACGCACTTGCGCGCACACACACTTTCACTTTTGGTGACTACCATAGAACGATGAGATTTATTATTGTACAAGTACGTTGAAGTGTTCCGATCACTATGGCCCAGTGGTAGAGTGCTCAGCTCAGCTGCAGTTCAGTAGGTCGTGGGTTCGATCCGTGGCCAAATCATACCAAAGACTTTACAAATGGTACACACTCACTCTGCTAAGCACACAACATAAAGAGTAGGATTGAGGCAGCCTGAAGAGGGATGAGCTCCGTCAAGCTATCTCGCCCAAGGGTGCTCCAATGACACGGTACTGGGGTCTGTACTGAGTTATGAGACTATGGACATTAAAGTGTCATGGTTAGGATAAAAAAAGGGGCTGTGACATTTTGCGTTGTGTAAATAAAACACATTTCGTGCATGACTGTCAATTGAGAATGACACGCGGATGTGTCTCTCTGAAACTGAGCCTAGAATTGAGTTCCCTATTGGGAAGAGCCAACCTCATCCATCTCATTGAAAATGTAACATGAAATTACTAACAAATACTAATTGTCTATTGTCTGTTCTATGGTATCCATGCTTACGGCCACATTACGTTGGATACACGTTAAGCAACGTCATGCCTGGTCAATAACCTAGATGGGTGACCGCTTGGGAATACCAGTTGAGTGACGCCACTTCGGGTGCTCGTCACCTCTAAGTCTATTTCACATATCGCAAGCTGAGAAAAGAGAAACTTTGGCATATGTGAAGCCCGGACAGGGACGGATGATGCCATAGCCAGCGTAAGGGCACTACTTCATGATATCCTTAAATTTTACACTATATTCTCCTCAAGGGGTACACCAACGCTACGGGGGAGGACGAACGGGTACGCTGGCATAAAAAGTTTGAGAACCTCCAGCCCTAGATTATAGGACCATCCAACCAAGCTATACGTACGTAAGAAGACGGATTAGATAACAAATGTCTTAAGCCAATGATTCGTGTCGCTCATCTAATATTACGTCTTATGTATCTACAAGCCAGAACCGGAAGCCATCTTACTTTCAGCTCGATGGCAAACGAAACAAAACAAACTTATTTACCAAAAGAGCGCGACTTGCATTCCTAGAGATTATATAATAAGGTGTGTACACTGTTATCTGAGACCCTGAGATAAGGTATATTTCGCACTAGTATTGTATGTGACGGAGGTGGCGTACCGAGGTGGGGGGCGCCCCGGGTGACACCAACCATAGGCCCGCCACTGCCTGACGGCATACAAGGCACCCCCCCCCAAATGTAACCTCCGTTGTCCAGCCGCAAATTGGCCAGAAATTAAAAAAGTTTTAAAAGAACTGGGTGATCAATGAGAAGAATTCAGGGGAATGCTTTTTTTTCTTCTTAATATTCCCTTCTGAAATAAGGGGCTCTAATATGCCATCAAATACGGTATCTTTATTTCTGTTGTTTTTAAGACAACATTTCAGTTGATAAATTCTTCGGCCTTCTTCACGTGTATCTTCCATTTGGTGGTCATCAAAAGTCGCTTAATAATTTTTTTCTTATCTCCTCAAAAGGAACATCGTTAAAGCTTACCATATTAGGAATCAACGTAAGGCCTCATATCAATAGTGGGAAAACTGTCAGGTGAGACGGGAGAACGAGCGTATTTTTATCGGGCCTTATATTGATCCCTAATATGGGAGACCTTAACGATAAAAAAAACTGTCGTGTTCTGTTTAAACTTTAAAAAAAAAAATCTTCCACTTATACTCGAGGTGTCGTTGGGGAGGCGGAGAAAGTGGTTGCGTTATTTCATCCGTCCGTTTTTTATTCTCATTTATTATATTTGAGCAATTTATTATAATCCACTTCCGGCTTGCTAGGCCCATCGAAGCTTCACAAGAACCGTACATTTCAGGAACACATTCCCTATTCTGTCCGTTGCCAGCATTCTCACGACGCTGGGTGAGGGGTCGGACTTTCCTGGTTTGCAATCAAAGTTTCAGAAACACGTTCCCTACTCACTGATGGATTAGACTTTTTCGGTTTGAATTCAGTGCTGTCCGTCTCCTAGACTGGTTGCCAACCAAGGCTGATGAACCCAGTCTGTCCTGTTATTTAGATGAGATGAATTCATGCAAGTGCATTCGTGCAAAGTGAACGCAAACTGTCTCAGCTGGAGTTTGAACTCGGTTCGCCGGTTCCATTGTCGGTGCTTCTAACCGTTAGGCCACCTTTACCTCTTTTGGGTTAAGCATATGAGGAAAGAAGCCAAAAAGAAGAAGCCAAAAGTACTTGCTGACTTCTAGAGATATCCGGATAGTCGGTGCTTCTAACCGTTAGGCCACCTTTACCTCTTTTGGGTTAAGCATATGAGGAAAGAAGCCAAAAAGAAGAAGCAAAAAGTACTCGCTGACTTCTAGAGATATTCGGATACAAAATACAGCTGAGAAAGAAGCGAAGTCTCAATGCTCGCGCTTGATAAAACGGTGTACTGGGATCCATAGAAGCAAAGAAAGCAAGTGTGAAATAAAGATTAATAGAGCGGAACGGTTCTTTTAAAATTCTAATGAGGCTGCCACACCTGTGCAGATAATTCAAAGGGTGTGTTGGGCTGTAAAAGCCTCACCTGTGCTCATCACGCCTCATTAAAATCATACTTGCTGTATAATCGAAACGAATTGTAAAGTATTATAAAGCGTATGTCGAACATGTGGAAATGCTTAAAAAAATGTCAGGTGGGTGTATCATTAGAAATAACGCTTCTTGTTATACACTGATTTATTGTCAAACTCCAGGACAAAGTCTGGAGCTGACTCTGTTTTCCTACCGTAACAAGAACAACAAGAACAATCCTCACCAAAATGTGGGATGTATATCGATATGTAAAAATTACATTCCCCTACCGTGATTTGAACTCACGACCAACTGATTGCCAGATGGCTATCTTACTGACTGAGCTAAATTCAGAAGTCTTAGATACTAACGAAAATTTATCATACAGATACGCACGCGCTTGTTTCATTTTAATAAACATACATTTATACAATGTATTACATGTACAATACAAAAGTTGCAGTAATCATCTTCACTCGGAGTCGAAGTTGGAGTGGAGTTTGTCCCTGCAGCAGCCAGTCTTGTCGGACTAGTGTCCTCATCTTGGTTGTTATAGTCACAACGTTCCGGCCGTTGTGCCCTCCAGCCTTCTTCAGGGGTCTGTCGTAGTTGGTAACCTTCTGGGAATTTCGGATTGATCCCTCTATTCAATCCACGGTGATAGATTGTTCTCATTCCACTGTCCATGCCAGAGGACATCTCGTATCAGTTAATTCTTCCTAGTTAATTTGTCCTTATAATGCCGCTTGTCTGCCTCTTCCACTGAACGTTGTGACTATAACAATCAAGATGAGGACACTAGTCTGATTAAATCAGTATATAATAATGATAATTCCTCATCCGAGAGATTCAGAACAAAATACAGTATCGCCCATAAATGAGTACACCGCTACCACTTTTTAATAGAAAGTTAATTGTCTTCTAAACCAAATATAGCAGGATTTTATTATTTCTAGTGGAACATTACACAACCAAAACGGATATTATCAGGTAGTATTTATGAACCAAACTCTACAGCATTGAAAAGATATATGTTACAGTCCAAAAATGAATACACCTCTACGAAAAAATATTTGAAAAATTTCACACCCTCACATACCTGATTGTTAAAAATGGCGCATAAATAAAAAAAAAAAAGAAATAAGAGAATTCTTGAAAGAAAAACAGAACACTCCAGTATTAGAAAAAGACGGTGAAAAAGACGGGCCTGATAGGGTGTCTGCTCACGCATGAGCAGTGAAGTCCTCTCTGTTTGGTTGCCAAGATACACCAAGGCCGCGCAATCGGTTCTCGAGACATTCAGAATGACTGGATACTTTCCGGACAGACCTCGTGTGCAGCAGTTGTTTTGTTAGAAAACAGAACTACCCCAAGTATAATCGTCGGAAAGTCATTCTTTAATCCGGGTAATTTCAGTTAACCTTGCTGGACCCTGTAAATAGCAGAGATGATTAAGACGAGCCTTTGCTTGTAGAGATGACACGAAGCAAATGGAAATGCTGCTTAAGAAAAACCAAAAGCCAACGAGAAAAGGTGAGCAGAGTCAACAAGTGTTCCGTTACCGGAAGTCATTTCTGTATAACAACCACTGACATGTTTTTGCTGGCTTTGTAGATATTTATCCACCCCCACTCCCACGAGGGCGGAATGTGACACAGGGTCGAGTTTAAAGTGGGGGGGCCCACACGTGTACAAGTGCAAAAGATTGCCCAGTCCCTTAGAACAGTGTCACGAAGGCGCCAGGGTGAGTCCGATCAACCCCTTTTAGTGCAATGAGGCTAGGCATACGTTATCTTTTTGAGGCTTTGTAATACAGTCGGGTTTCCCTATTAATGAAGTTTACATTTCAACACCTCCCGCGAGGATGTGAACTCCTGAAAATATCTATACTCTCTCCGAAATAACACTGGGTGTCTTTCTACGTCTGCCTGAATACATACGAAACTATTACGTTTAAATACATTATTTTAATTAAATTTTACTAGTTTTTACCTTCATCTTTATTTCAGTTGCTTTTATATACAACTTTCAATTCGGGCCGTTGTTTCTACGGAAACGAATAACAGCGCAGCCGAATTTAAAGTTGTATATAAAAACAATTGAAATAAAATGAAGGTAAAATCTAGTCAAATTTAATTAAAATAATGTGTTACAATTACTTCATCCAATGAAGATTGATTTATTACGTTATCTTATTTAGGTCTTTCTTAGGATCGAAAAAAGAAAGGTCTGGATTCCGCCCAACAACTGTTGTATGCTCGTACAGTATTCTGATCTAGGAGGAGCATTACCTTTTTCATTCTTTTCCACCCTAATCACACAGCTTAGGGTGTACTCAATTAACTGCTGAGTGCACAGGGAAATTTGTCCTAATGAAGAGATTTCCATACTCTTCACTCATACCAGTAATCGAACCCGGGCCCTTCTGCGTGCGGCAGACGTGCTAACCATTACACCATTCCGAGCGGTCGAAGAAAGGATCCGAAGAAAGAGGAAGGAAAAGGGAGGGGGGAAGAAAAGGAAATATAGAGGAAAACAAAGAAAGAAAAAGAAGGAAGGAAGGAACGAAAGGAGGAAGGAAGGAATAAGATAAAGTCTAAGAAGAAAGAAAAAGGAAGTGGAAAGAAAGAAGAAGAAAAAAGACATATAGCCAAAGACAAAGAAAGAAAGAAAGAAAGTACATGTCTATTTACGCATATTAGCGTGTGTGCGTGCTTATGTGCGTGCTTGTGTGTGTGTGTGTGTGTGTGTTTTCTCCATCTATTTTTGTTTCCGAAAGTGGGAGGTCAGCAGTTAGTGACTCTGCGTACAGGATACAAAATTGTTTCCAACGTAAAAATAAACTAAAATAAGGACAGCCAGACGTTGTTATTTTAACTTTATCTTTCATTCATAAAGGAACTGCAGACGACAACATCCCCAATAATGGCGGGTCGGACACAACATGGAGGAAGGGCAGGGTTCACATTCAACATACCAAGCATTGTTGACCGGGGACGTTTCTTTTTCTTTTCTTCTCTTTTCTTTTTTTCAAACCAAGAAGTTTATGTATTCCTTCCAAGTAGGTCACGTCGGTTGGGACGACGACGACGACGACGACGACGACGACGGGGAAAATTCATATAATGAAAGACCGGAAACATTAACAATCCGACTTAGTTTAGTACAGGGTAACATTTAGGGACGCTGTATTGCATAACCTTCCAAGTGGGGAGGGCCTGCCTTCGTGCACGCCTTGAAAATCAACATTCAAAATTATGGACTCGAACACTGACTAGTGTACAATGATAAGAACAGTGGCGGTGGTAGGTCCCCCCAAAAAATTATTTTAGATCTTTTTAGATTATATTTTAGGTTTCTTTAGATTATCTTTTAGATTATTTTAGATTATTTTGGGTTTTTTTTAAAGATTATTTTTTAGATTTTTGAACATTATTTTTTAGGTATTTTAGATTTTTTTACATTATTTGTTTAGATTACTCGGAGTCCCTCAGATATATTGCGCCCACGCCCCCCTAGAGCTCCAGCGGCCTCCACCCTGCGGTTGCAGGGTCTGCGGGTCCCAACGCGTCGCCTCTGTAAAAGGAAACCTTGTCAAATGTTCATTAGCACTACGCTGATAGGAGGTGCACGTTGGCTAACGGTTAACGGCATGGATAATCGGCGAACTGAGTTCAAACTCCGGCTGGGACAGTTTGCGTTTACTTCGCACAAATGCCCTTGGGCAAGGTATGAATCCACTTCTCTCCCAGCTATATGTACGTTGGGGCCCTTTACCCTATATTTGCCCCATAAAAACCCATAATTGATACAAAAACAACGATTGTTTCTCCATACCTGTCAAGTTTCAATGTAGAATGAGAATCGTGTGACCCCCACCCCCCAAAAAAAAGATTGGTTAAAATTGCGTTTCAGGCATACCAGATACTGGAATTGTGTTGTCAGAAGTCTATTTAAAACATGTTTCAAAAGTTTTATATGTGATCTTTCAAAATAATGTGTTCGAAAGTTCTATCTAAACCAATTTAATAAATCTAAATAAATCTAACACTTTTCATAGAATGCGTGAGAATTTTCCTTTCATGCGTGCGAGCGTGAGAATGTATCAAAATGCGTGTGACTTGGAAGGGGCTCCATGGATCGTTCGCGAAATGGAGACAAAATCATTGCTTCGTGTGTTGTGCGACCCGACGGGGGCAACTGAGCCGGGGTCTGATTAGTTATTAGGGGAGAAAGAAGATAGATATAACCTAACTGTGATAGAGAGAGGAGAAAAGGGGGAAAGGCATGTTTAAACAGGGTGTGGCTATTGCAGATTGTACAAGTACACGGATTTACTAATTCTAGGAAGGTTGGAATATTTCAAGTTGTGAGAGCCTGCCTGCCCGCCTTGAAAATCAAGGCTTCTAACGGGGGACGAACGCCGATTGTGTCAACGCCGGAGTCAAACACACATGGCAGTTGGAGTTGATCTATTGATATGAAAAGATTGAGACAGCTAGATAGAT
>VCCN01000272.1:389204-412930 GCA_006491835.1 Architeuthis dux | reverse complement strand
AATCAATAATTTGTTTTAATGTTTGATCAGTTGCAATCAACTGCGTTTATTTTTGCCTATTTTGTGTATCCGTAGTTGATTTCGGCAATGGTTAGAATTCGCACTTACCTAGAACAAAAGATTGCCAACATTTCTAATGCAAATCTTTACGTTTCACCGTTTTGCTCATTGTAAACATTTCAAATAGAAATACATCTGGGTTTCTATTGTTCATACGAATAAGTTTTATATGAAGACTTTCTATAATCTTCATTCTTAATGTAGAGTACTCTACATTATCCCCAGCTGCTTACAACACCTGGTATACCCAGTTGGACATTCATCCAGGTACTGACCAGGGTGGATGTTGCTTAGCTTCGGCGATCGTACAAGAACCGACGTATCCAACCGCAACCAAGGTTATGAATGAAAAAAAGTCACCAGAGCTATATTAGCGCTTAAAAGTGAAATTCGATGATTTAAACAACTTTTAACCTAAAATTTGTTTGAGAAAGTTTTGGGATTCAATCTGTATATCGAGCATTGAAAACCAGGAAGAAAGGGGATTGTCAATGGTCAGGAATTATCGCAAGCATTACTGAGAGAATAGGGTTTTTATGTGTAGAATGCTAATGATTTTAATATGAAAATGTATATTCTAAGTAATTTCACTATAGACATGTATTGCAGATCAGGAAGAATAGGGATTGTCAGTGGTCAGGCATTAATGCTTGCGTTACTGACAGCGTAGGGTTTATTATATGTATTAATGTACCAGTGTAGTCGAAAATTACGGCGTATATGAAATTGCTATCCTTACGATGTAAAAGTGAAATGAAATATTTTAGAAGAAAATATTCTAGGCCAGTGGTTCTTTACGCCCTGCATAGACTGGTAAATAAAGAAATGTTTTTTAAAAAAGCGTTGGAAAGGAGGTATAATATACTGTTAAATTTAGAAAGACATCTGTAAACAGATTTAAATAATTTGTATTTATATACAATACAAAAGTTGAAGTAAACATGGGTCCCACTTTCCGTCGTCTGTTCCTACACGAGCCAGATAATTGAATTTTGCACCTGCTTGATTTTGACGTCCCCTATCTCCAACTCACACCCTTGTCCCTTTTGCTCACAACCATACATTTCATCTGCATAGCGTAGGTTGTTGATCTTACGTCCGCCATTAATAAATCCTGGTAGGTTCTCGAATTCTCTTAAAATCATTTCACTGTGTAAATTAAGGGACTAATATATGAACATTAGGGCATTTACTAAATCTTTGTAACAATATAATTACCTCAATGCTTTTATACTTCACTAAATAGTCCAGCATTAGATGTTATGGATTCCATAGTAACTAATGCTGGACTACGAAGATTAAGTAGTTCGAGGCAATAGGTGTGAGAGTTAAGAAAAAGAAAACTGTCGTGAAAAAACGTTTTCGTAAGAGTTGCATTTGACGTAAAAATCAGGAAGCACCTCGATTTAAAATGACCCAGACAAAAAAAACAAAAAAACTGAGAATATTTAAAGATAGAATGTATTCCTATCCAATTCCAAAAGACCTGTGGTGGGGGTGATATCAACTGAACCGTGAAAACCAGTTTGACGATACCATTTTGTCACAACCACGCTGGGTTAGTGCTGTAGGAACGGAGATCCTTCCCTTTTTACGGGAGGCAGCGTTCCCTCACTAATATATATACACACACACACACACACTGGAACAATTCTCCGATTAGAAAGATTAGCTAAGTCATGCCTCAATACTCACATTAAATCTCAAGTTTTTCCGAGCGCCCGTAGCCTACGTTCACTCACTTTTTAGCACGAAACCACTGGTTAAACACAAGGATCCTAAGAATGATAGTTTGAGAAGAACTAAAATGGAGGCAAACATTGACGCTACTTATTAGATAAGAGATAAGGCGCCTAAGCCAAAGGTTTAAGGACTAAACCTCGAGGGGGCGGGGGGCAATTCACAGCAATAAACTAATCTCACTCGCTTTTGATCCAAGACTTAAAATAAGAATTTTATCGTTACACGAATCTTAATATGAACGAAAACATTTAGGATACCACCCCCCCCCACCCGAAAAACAAAAAAAGAATATGGCCTACTTGAAAACGCCTCTCTACAATGTCCTATAAATGTTTGTTTACCTACTGCAATACTACTAACTGATCCTCACTTACAGTTGAAGGCTGCACCTCATGGAGCCAAGCCCCCCCCCCAATACGCCTCTGGGAAGGGGGACAGAAAACTCTGCTACCCTCGACTACAGCATGTAATAAACGACTATTGATTTTTAAAAAAAAATCATTTAAAACAAAGTTACAAATTCAATGTGAATAGTTAAATGAATTGACGAAAAGATACAAAGGAGTTGCATTTAGATAAATAAGGTAGCATATCTTGTAGTTTGGTAGGGAAAGACTCGACACGGTTTTCTGGCCCTGAAAAGGGCCGTTTTGTATGGAGATGAATTCGGCCGTATTCAGAAGTTTACTTTTTGGCGGGCTTCTTGGCTGCTGGTTTCTTAGCTTTCGGCGTTGCAGCTTTTTTGGCTGTTTTTTTAGCTGGCGATTTCTTGGGTTTAGCAACCTTTTTAGGGGATTTGGCCTTTTTGGGTGATTTGGCAACCTTGGGCTTTTTAAGAGATTTCGCAACCTTTTTGGGTGATTTTACAGCCTTCTTGGCTTTGGCTTTCTTTGGAGATTTTGCAGCCTTGGGGGTCACTTTCTTAGCTTCCTTCTTCGGCTTTGCAGCGGCTTTCTTAGCGAGTTTGAAGGATCCAGAGGCACCAATTCCTTTCACTTGGGTCAGGACACCGCTTTCAACTCCCTTCTTCAGGGCAAGCTTCAGTTGGCTGTTCACGACGTTGGAGTTTTCGCTAACCTTGTATTTACTGGTGATACATTTGAGGATGGCCACACGAGAAGAACCTCCTTTTTCCTTCAGGGATTCGATGGTAGCAGCAATCATTTCACTGTATTTGGGGTGAGTTGCCTCTTTGGCAGGCTTCTTGGTCTTAGCTATTTTAGTCTCTGCCATTGTTAAAAAGGATTCGTGAACAGTAGCTATGTTAAGAGACTAGGAGCTAGTTCCTTTCCATGTGATTGTTTCGTAAAAAAGTGTCTGGTCTGTTGAACTGACCTGGTTTTATAGCGAACGCGCGGACGTAGTAGCAAGCAGCCAGCCACCATACTGAATGGATGCGCGTAAAGTGAGCTGCCTTCATTCGATTGTGTTAGTAACCTTTACAAATCTTCAAATTGTGCATTAATTGAAATTAAAACACATGTTTTTATTTACATAGATGAAAAAAGGACATTTCAATCTATCAGGTCATCAACTTTTGCAACTTTTTATATCGACCAAGTTTCTGTAAAATCTAGTTATTTTTGTAAACTTCATTTCTAAATCACCATGTTTCCGAAAATAAGTCATGATCAAACTATTCAAAATTATAAAATGTTACTATTTTATTACAATATAATATGAATAGTCAACTTTGACTGCGTGAAATCTCTATGAAATTCGAGCACAATTTCTCGGTAAAAAGGTGATTTATATTTGTTGTCCCTAACACATCGCAGATCTCAGAGGCGCGACTAAGAAAACACCTTCTAGTCTTCGACGTTATATTTGGAATAATAATTTTATAATAAGCTTGTTGTATTTAACGGTATTGATTTAATTTTCTTAATTATGATATAAGGAAACTGAATGCAAACGATTTAATATCTTTTTTCCCATTTATTTACACGATTCAACACATGAATCAGATTGTAAACACATTGCAATTTCGAACAAAGTTGATACATTATTATTAATTCTTTGCTACTATTTACCTTCATCTCAGTTTCTGTTGCTTTCTATCACAAAAAATGAATAATAATGATTCACAATACTTCATCTAATAAAATAAATAAAGTTAATACAGTTTACAACACAAAATCTACGAAAGATATACAAATATATAAATTGTATTTTATTTGCAGTGTCATTAAAGATAAATCTACCTCCGTGTTCCAATTGTAAAAGTTGTTTAACTGATTTGAAATCTGAATCTGAAGGTTTCAAATTTAAAGATCATTAATCGAGCGAGAGAGAATATGAAAGAAATAATTCTTTCTTCATTGAATGAATCAAGTTGAAACTCACTTCAACGTTTCTAATTAACTCATTTCTAATCATGTTTCTAATAAAACACCTATTCTGTACACTAATGATTAGTTATAATTCTATTTTATTTGTCTATTTTGTTATGGGTGTATGGGTGGCAGGCTTTAAAAATGGGAAAGAATTGGTCACTGCACGAGAACATAATTATATAGTTAGATAAAATCCACAAAACCGTTACAACAGTGTCATTTAATTACTTTTTCAGATAGAAATGTACCCTATGTTCACAATGTAAAAGTTGTTCAATTTTGAATCTGTAGGTTTTGAATTTAAAGATCATTATAAAAAATATTTATTTTTTAATCGAGAGAGAACAGGCAATAAATAATTCTTTCTTCGTTGAATTAATCAAGTTGAAATCGCGTTTTTATTAACAAAAACGTAATAATACTGATTCACAATACTTCATCTAATAAAATTAGTACAGTTTACAACACACAATGTACGAAAGATAATATAAGAATATTGTTCTTTTTTTCAGTGCCATTAAAGATAGAAATTTACCCAATGTAAAAATTGTTCAACTCATTTCAATTTTGAATCTGAAGGTTTTGAATTTAAAGATCATTTTTAAAAATATTGTTTTTAATCGAGAGAGAACATGCAACAAATAATACTTTCTTGAATTAATCAAGTTGGAACTCACTTGAAATCGCGTTTTTATTAACATTGAAAAGGGGGTTTGCTTAATAGAAATTTATTAATTAGGAACACATCATTTGAAATTCCAATTTATTACAAGAAAAATAATTCTGCTATCGTAACTGATATACACATCAATGTGATCTCTGTTCTTGTGTTTTTGCTACTAGTTCTTCGATTTGTGGGTCTATTAGTGAGAGAGCACATCTTAAATCATTCTCAACTTGGAGCTTATTTCGAGCCTTCAACTTGATAGATAGAAGTGGAGAAAACCCTATCTCTAGACTAGACTTTTGTTTTTTACCTAATAGCCTTATCCCCCCCCCTTTGGATTACCCAATTCTCCACCTGGGGGAATTGCCCCTGGTTGGGAACCACTGCTCTAGACGATAAGCAGTCATTCTCACCCTTACTCTCCCCTCCACTCTATGAACGATATAAAGTCCCCACTCCAATCAGCAAACATTCATTCTCCCTTTTACTCACCCATCCTCTCTATGAACAATATAAAGTCCCCGCTTATTATTTTAAGCAGCACGCATATCATCCAGCTGAATCTGTGTCTATTTTAACATGAATTTACATTGTAAATCTCCCCCTCCTATAACATATATTGTGGGTTCGTTAAAAAAAACTAATTCGCTAAAAACCTTTCCCGGTGTCACATTGGTACACACCGAATATTGTATGGGGTGTGTTGTTTTTGCAGTATTTCCTTGAGTCCTTAGTAGACCAACAATAAAAATGAAATGAATTAGACAAAACGAGTTCAGTAGTCAATGAGCGAAAGTTTCATATCATCATACTGATACACGTACTCGTCAACCCTGTTTTCCTTTCCGTTGTTACGGTGTTACAGACAAAATATAAATATACAAATACACGTGGCTTATTATCATAGTAAAGGGGCGGCAGACCCCCATATCTAGCTCGGGCATCTGTCAGGAGAAGGACCCACCTGTCAAACCTACGATCTATGGGCTCTGCTCCTATTCGCGCCACTCCGGTGGTCTATAGGATGCAAATCATTGCTTTAAAGTGTGAGGTCGACCCTGGGCAGTCGCACTTCACCTTAAAACTTCATTGCTTAGGCTGGAGGGTTACTCCGCACGCAGGCCCTGCCATCTATGGTCCTAAAGCGAAAATCGTTTTGTGCCACTTTTGAAAATATGGGGAATATTTCGCCCGGTGATACTGAACGTGGGGCGCACACCCCGCAAGATGGCAATATTGGGGGCAATTAAAAATGTGGGTGTGAAGACCTCGGCTTAGAACTGAGTTGTGTTCAGGCTTAACTGATTTATTCCTAATTATACAACACTATTAACAAGCCTGCCTACTGCAGGGTCAAACTCCACTCCTACTTCTAATCTGACTGAAGATGCAACTTTTGTATTTAAATACAAAATTATTTAAAAAATATATTTATTTATTTGGATGAAATTAACCTTCAAATATCGTATCTGTATTTGTATTTGTATTTGTATTTGTAACATACATTTTAGTAGATATGTAAGACTTGTCAGTTTTGGCTCAGTCGGTAAGAGAGCTGCCTACCGACCACTTGTTCGTGATTTCAAATCATGGTAGGGAAATGTTAATTTTATATATCCGTTTGGTTCAACGTGACGTGATAGACAAACAGTAAATTAGGTGATGTTTCTTCTTGGTTTTCTTGTTCTTGTTGTTACGGTGGAAACACAAAGTGTAATGAAATACACTCTGGTTATGAATGTTCGCGAGTTTTGGGAGATAATAATTTGTACGTGACCAAGAGGCCATATCATATTGCCGGGGCTAGAAAATAGGTCAAACGGCCGACGAAGTCAGAACAAAAAAAATGCGTTCAACCAACCAGAGTGGTTTAAGGTTGGCCGGTATTTTTCGAATCGGGCGGGAGTTTAGAGTTAGTTGGGATCCGATACCCAGGAGCGACGACGAATCGAACCAGCAGAGGGCCTGACTCCTCCGCCCTTTAGGGGTGAGGGTGGAGGAAGAAGCCTTGCATTTTTAATTACTACCATCACTGGTAATGATTCAGCAAAGTCTCGTTTAGAATAGTAACTGATGCAGAATTCGATGCCTCAAAGTGATCCGCGAACCGGCCGGGAATCAAAGCTACCGACGGGAATGTGGGCGAACCTTTGTTCTCCGAGTTTATTTCCCTCCACAAAATTTCAGCTCCCGTAATTAAGCAGCCATGGACACGAGACGTCTCTCCCTCACATCGGAAATACAAGAAATACAACCGGCATTATCCTACAAAAGTCAACTCTAGCCCCCGACATGGACTGGAATGTGACAGCTACTAATTTTACTATAGATTCCATAGTAACTAATGCTTAACTCGTTAACTTTGTGACCTATTCAAATTTTAGTCAGTGACCTAAATTTGATAGATCAGTATTTTTAACAAAGAATTTGTTTCTTTACAGATATTTATCCAGTGATAGAAATGGGTATACGGTAAATAGGTATACGGTAATGTCTCCATTGGTAGACATTGAACATAAGAAAAGCCCAGGGAATTGAGGAGTAGATATACGTCGTACACCCCATTTCCATCACTGTATGTATCCACTTAAGAGGGGTAGTGTTAACAAGAGGGAAATTCGTCATTATTCACAGATATATGAGATGTGGTTCTTTTTCCCACATGATATACAATTGTAAGGGCACTTTTTCATTTACGATCAGTCTGGCAGAAATATTACTACAAATCCACGTGTTGCACAAAGATTGAAATTCCGTTGAACAAAATGGCGCCCAGGACGTCATCTGATTTGAAAATTCTGTAGTGTCAGCTAGCTGAGATCCTACAACTCATAATGGACTGGTCCACATGAGAGATTGAACAACGAATAATAGAATTACAGGGTGGGAAAATGAGACATGCCGTTCCCATCATCAAAGAAGTACACCGACAAACGTGTTTGTCAACGCAACGTCAAATGCCTTCTCTTTCTTTACGACTTTTCGTTTGATGTAGCCGACACAGTGAAGAAGCAATTGGGAGGGAAAAGCTGTTTCTAGCCAAACACTCGCAAAAATGGCCAAATGCCAATACTCTCAGCACACCAAAATCAAAAGGAAAAGGAAGTCAAAATGGCTCAATTTGAATATGACCAAACCAAAGGGTTCATGGCCAAATTTGACCATCAATTTTCTTTTGTAAAGAAATAAGTCATATTTTTAATAAAATGAAGTTCTTTCAATGACTTTCTTCCTACACAACTGTAATGTTTATATAAATATATGTATATCAATAAACATGCCGAGGCAAGCTCCCAGCAACCCCCATTCCGTTTCCGGTCCCAGAAAGCGGGAACCGGAAGTGGGGACGGGGAAGGCTCACTTCTTACCAGGTTAATCAACCCTATCACACGTGTTATCTTGTTCTGTCTTCTTTTCTTAACACGCTTAAGCAGATTACGAATCGAAACGCATTCTAATTTCACACAGCTACCAAAAGAAGAACAACAAGAACACAACAACAACGATGTCAGTGGTGCCTTTTCTTAAGTTGAGATTTTCAAAAAAGTTTTAGTTTAAGGTAGGATACTTGAAATAAGAAAACAAATATTACCTAATAAAATCGCTTTTGGCTCCTTATTGCCGATCCATACATAAAAGAAATGTCACTTTTGACGCGTATATGATAGTCGTTAGATAAAAGGACATTAGTAAATTAAATGAAATAATCTCATTGCAAGTATAACACAGAAGCCGAGCAGGAGGTGTTTTATTTTAGTCGCCAAATATAACTTCAGACCCAGAGGCATGCCTCGATGGTAGACAGAGTACAGTTTGGTCCAGGCATGGGCAACCTGCGGCTCGGGGGACGCGTGCGGCCCCTTTATGACTGTATTAACACGCTTAACTTCATAATTATACCAGAACATTAACTTATTAAAATCTCAGAGACCCCCGAATGTCCAACACCAAATCACTATTTCTTGTTGTAAAAAACGTCTGTGATTGTTCTTTAAAAATAGTTTTATTTTGGTGTAAATAATTTGTATTTATTATATGTATATACAATACAAAAGTTACAGTAATCATCTTCAGTCGAAATAGATGTTTGACCCTGCAGCAACCAGTCTTGTTCCTATTCTTCTTCAGATGTCTGTGTCCCACTTTCCGTCGTCTGTTCCTACCCTACACAGATAGTGGAATGTTGCACCTGCTTGATTTTGACGTCCCCTATTTTCAACTCACACCTTAGGGGGTTGTCCCTTTTGCTCACAACCATACATTTCATCTTCTCACAATTGATAGTCCTTTCTTCTTACTTTCATCTGCAGAGCGGATGTTGTTGATGTTATGTCCGCCATTAATAAATCCTGGTGGGTCCTCGAATTCTCTAAAAATCAATTCGCTGTGCAAATTAAGGGACTAGAAATAGGAACATCAGGGCACTTTGAAACAATGCAATTACCTCAATGCTTTTATACTCCACTAAGTAGTCCAGCATTAGTTATTATGGATTCCATAGTAACTAATGCTGGACTATGAAGATTAAGAAAGTTCGAGGCAATAGGGGTGAGAGTTAAAAAGGAAAAAGTCTGTCGTGTAAAACGTTTTCTTAAGAGTTGCATTTGACGTAAAAACTAGGAAGCACCTTATTTTGTCGGCTATATGGGAAATTTAAATTAACCAGACCCCCTCCCTCCCAAAAAAAAAACTTCCAACTACACTAGAGTTGCCAGCACAGATTTTCCTCTCTACAACCCCGTTGAGAAAGGGTCGCCCCAAAGGGGGCAACAAGACCCCAACATCGCCGTAGGAGAGTGACTCCTCCGAGCATTTAGGCCTTGGAGAATGGCCAGTTATTGGAAGCCCCCTCTCAAATAATATCCGCCCAGGCCAAAGGACGCCGGCAAGCAAAGAGGGGCCAGTCAATGGGACCCCTCTAAAGGAGAAAGGCCTATAACAGGCCAAGAAGAGGGGACGGCCATAACAGGCTCACTCAAGGTAGGCAGACCGTCTGGGCCACCGACAGAGGGGCTTTCCAATGGAAGCCCCCTCGGGACAACCAGACCCTCGGAGACCAGCAGCTCAGAGCCGAAGTGGGTGTGCCCTCAACCGCAAAAGAAACGGCCGAAGACTATGAAAGGGCCCGCCTGACTATATATAAAGACTTCATAAAAAACAACGAGCTGCTGCCCCTGTAGGAAGTGACCAAAAGTTTAGAGCCCCGAACGCTCTCCCTAGTTACAAGCGACATCGCAAGCCGCAGGCTTGTAAGGAAAACTAGGGAGGCGTTTGAGGAAACCCCTAAATCCAGTAGCAGTCAGACAACCTACATGTGTAGGAGGGGTTATGCAACCTGGGACATCCTGCTCCCAAACCACGAGGCGGCAGAGAAGTATGCGAAGACGGGAGTTGCGAACGAAGACGCTACGGCTGCAGCTAGAGTATCTGGGGCGAAGTTAACGGTCTTCAACGTCCCAGCGGAAATTGGCACGTAATATCTCGGGGCGTTATACAGCGCGTTCGGCCGCATTGAGGCAATAAATCCCGTGATCGGCCGGTATGGGGTGGTCACTGGGGACTATATCCTCTTTGTCACGCTAAACCGACAGGGCTTCAATGAAGTGCCGAGCGTACTGACTGTGGGGGGAAAACGCTGACTGTAGTGGTGGAGGGACGACGTCCACATTGTAGGAGCTGCCGTCAGCAGGGACATCTGACAAGAATGTGCACACAGAACGCCCCGAAAGCAGCCGCAGTAGAACACCAACTGCACCTCCGGCCTACTAAAGGCTCCCCTGGCACGTTCGTCGCCGCCGCAGCCTCTCCAGTCTCCGGGGGTGCTGTTGGGGTCGGGGCCATGACCAAACCATGGCCACTACCACCTCTCATTCCCAAAAGCAGCAGCAGCAACAAGGCAGGAGCCTTCGCAACATCAACAAGAGCCAGGGGAGAGGCCGGAACCTCAGCAGCCGGCCCAGCAGCAGCAGCAGACACCAGAGCCAAAGCCGCAAAGGCAGCGGCAGAAACGTCGTCCCAAGGAGGAGCTTACCATAGAAGAAAAAAATGGACGACGAGGAAGACCAAAATCATCCGACCCCCACGACAACGAAAAGAAGGAGGGGGGAAGGAGAGAAAGAGGAGGGAAAAAGAATTTTCGACAGAGCCTCCTCCTCCCACTTTCACCCCCAAAGAAGGAGCCAATCATCCTCTCCTCCAACTAGGAAAAAAAAGGTTCCGTTCCAGGAGGGGGGGGGGCATTTGTCAGGTGGTCAAGAACATTGAGGGTCATTGGCCCCGAGAAACTTTCCCGATGCTCCCCTCGTTACCACTTTAATTAGATTCTCGAGCGAACGTTCCCCAACGACGTCGGTGGCATAGTCATAGGGGTTTAGGTTACGACCGCGCTAGGACATGACAACCAAGGACCAACCGTCGGTGTTCTTCGCCCGGAGAACTTTCGGATTGTGTGCGACACTGAGCAATAAGTAACATGGCGTTGAATGTGGCTAGCCTGAATGTGAGGGGCTTGAGAAACCTGAGTAAGGCGGTCCGCCTGCTTAGGGATCTCTGTCCCTCGAAGCGGATGTGGCTACGATCCAGGAGACGCACTTTACTTGCAAAGCTGATGAGCGGATGCTGACTGATGACTGTCGTTTTCTCAGCATACGGTGATATACTGGCCAGAGGCGTCTCCTTGCTGGTGAAGCGTTCCCTCGACGCTGGACATTGTCTACGCCGGCACAGCGGGACGATTGATCGTGGCCGATGTTGCCGTGACGTGGACAAATAATGGGCCTTCTGGACAGGTGTTTAGTTACCTGGACAGAATGTTAGTGAGAAGGGTCGACGTAAACGTTTTCTTACCTGTCACAAGTTCCACTGGTTAGGAGATTCGGACCACAAATTCGTGCCCGGAAGCGTTTAGGAAATAGGCCTACTCTTGCTGGCTACTGGAAGTTTAATGTCTCCTTATTGGAGAGGCAAGACTTCCGGAAGAAGCTAGAGGGGTTAATTCAGCGGGGACTAGTGGGGGGCAGTTACCTGAAATAGGTGGTAGGGGGGGGCACTCCATAACCAATTGAACTAGCTAAGAGGGACCTGAAACAATTGACTAACAATCGCACTAAAGAGTGCCCAACGAAGCCGTGAAGTGAGGCACAGCAATGCGCAAGGAGGTAAGGCGGCGATAGCCGGACAGTTACATTCGCAACGTTAAGACCCCAGACGGGGACACCCTCAAGTAGACGCGTGAGATTTGTGATGTGTTTCGGAAGCATCTTCGGGTCCGCTTCACCGAGGAGCCTGATCTGCGTGAGCAGGAATTTCGCAGCTATTGCGGGGGAGTGGTTACGGAAGGTGAAGTCCTCGCTGCGCTGAAGCAGGTCGGCAACAACAAGTCACCGGGACTTGATGGTCTGCCCTACGAACTCTTTTGGCGGTTGTCGCACATGTTTGTGCCTTTCTTGGCAGTGATGTTCAACCAATGGTTCCAGCAATGAGCAATCCCAGGCCAGCTAACTAAGGGGTTGGTCACACTGCTAAAGAAGGGGGACAAGGATGTTTGGGAGACGCTAGATAATTACACACCTATAACTCAGAGTTAAAGATTTTGGCCAAGATCCTGTCGAATCGTTTACGGGGTGTTATTGAGGACCGGTCCGGATCAGAACTACGCTGTGAAGGGAAGATCGATCCCAAACAACCTGCACTTGATTCGCACGGTCTTAGAGGGGTTAAAAGACGACACCGGAGCCGCACTGATCAATTTGGATCAGGACAAGGCGTTCGTTCCGCAACTGGGTCAGCCCCTTGTACCACTCCCCCAGAGCTGTGGTGCAAGTGAATGGAAGGCAGTCGGAATCATTCACAATCGAGTGCTCGGTTAGACAGGGTTGCCCTTTGTCGCCTCTACTTTATGTCCTAGCGTTGGAGCCCCTCCTTCGCAGGGTAAGGGACACGGCCCTACGTGGAATAGGCCTCCCTGGTGGGGCTCGAGCCAGCGTGTCTGCGTACGCAGGTGACGTAACCATTTTCGTATCCTGTCGCTGGGACATAGAGTGGGTGCTGAGGGTGCTTGCAGCAAGTCGAACGGCCTGCGGTTAGTTACCTGGAGGGGCATCATTCCTCTGCCAGGGCCTTTCGACTGGAAGGACGGACCCGTCAGCATTTTAAAGGTGTGGTCCAGATTTGGCTTCGAAGGATATTATCCTTAAAGGGCAGAGCCGAGGCGTGCTGCACGTACGACTTCCCTCTGATCCTTTATCTCTTGTCTGTACTTCCCCTGACTGCGGATCGGATGTTGGCACTCGAGCAGCTGCTTTTCACATTGCTGTGGAAAGAGGGCAAGCCAGCAGTTCGCAGACAGGTCTGTATCCAACGTCCTCGCAAAGGGTGTTTGGGAATGCAACACTTGGCGAGTCGACGACATACCGAGAGGTGGAAATTCCTGAACCGGACCCTAACGGAGGGACTTGCGTGGGAAAGGAAAGTATGGGAAACCTTCCCTAAAATCCAACTCAGACCCGAGATAGAGTGTCAGAGAAAGATTGTATCGCATAGGTTTCAGCAAAGGTTGGGTGACTGATGCGAATCTGGTTTGCTTGAAAGGAGCCAATTTTGAGTTTTCTTTCCCGCTGTAAGCATGGCACACGCCGTCCTTGAGTTCCAATTACCGTAACCCGTCCCAAAATAGGTTAGTGTATTCTTAGCTAGAGGAGTGACTGAAGCACCCGGCCATTTCATTTTACTTTTCCAAGGACCCCAATCCACATTTTTTCTCCTCATCCTACCCAACTAATTTTTTCCTGAAAAAGTAACCCCGCCAAAGTCCAATCCGAACCGTAAAATCTGTTGACCTATCCCAATCCAAATTAGAGATCGACCCTCTTGTTTCTGGTTTTCGGGCGGTCTTCCTTTGGTAAGGTAGGGAGGGTCCCATACTAAACTGCCCCACGTTTTGTTCAGTTTCTTTCTTTTGGGGGAATTTTTGCCCCCTTCCCCATTATTATCATAAAAGAAAATTGTATATATGTCACTTCATGGGGTTTTAAATAGCTTAAAAACAAATAAGATTCTAATAATGAGAAAACCTAAAACGAGGGAAACATTGTGACTGATTTGACTTGCTTGATTAGATACGAGATAAGGCCCGTAAGCCAAAACTTCGAAAGCCCCCCCCCTTTCGAAGGGAGCATTTCACAGCGTTCAATAAACTAATCTCACTCGCTTTTGATACAAGATTAACAACAACAAAAAGAAAAGTTACACGAATCTGATTAGATGTGAATGAAGGGGCGCAAACGTTTAGGACATCACCTAACAAAAGGCAGAGGGGGACGGGGGGCTACTTGAAAACGCCTCATTCACGGACCAACTAAAAGCTCTAAATGTTTTTTTACCTACTTCAATACTACTAATTGATCTCATTCAAAGTTTAGGGCGGCACCTCATGGAGTCAAGCCCCCCCCCCCAATCTGGGAAGGGGGACAGAACATTTTGCTACCCTCGACTGCAGCATGTAATAAACGTGACTATTGATTTTAAAAAATCATTTAAAACAAAGTTACAAATTCAATGCGAAGAGTTAAAAGAGACAAGGGAGTTGCATTTAGATAAATAAGGTATCATATCTTGTAGTTTGGTATAAAAAGACTCGACACGGTTTGCTGGCCCTGAAAAGGGCCGTTTTGTATGGAGATGAATTCAGCCGTATTCAGAAGTTTACTTTTTGGCGGGCTTCTTGGCTGCTGGTTTCTTAGCTTTCGGCGTTGCAGCTTTTTTGGCTGGTTTTTTAGCTGGCGACTTCTTGGGTTTAGCAACCTTTTTAGGGGATTTAGCCTTTTTGGGTGATTTGGCAACCTTAGGCTTTTTAAGAGATTTCGTAACCTTTTTCGGTGATTTTACAGCCTTCTTGGCTTTGGCTTTCTTGGGTAATTTTGCAGCCTTGGGGGTCACTATCTTAGCTCCCTTCTTCGGCTTAGCAACGGCTCTCTTTGGCTTGACCGCAGCGGCTTTCTTGGTGAGCTTGAAGGATCCAGAGGCACCAATTCCTTTCACTTGGGTCAGGACACCGCTTTCAACTCCCTTCTTCAGGGCAAGCTTCAGTTGGCTGTTCACGACGTTGGAGTTATCGCTAACCTTGTATTTACTGGAGAGACATTTGAGGATAGCCACACGAGAAGAACCTCCTTTTTCCTTCAGGGATTCGATGGTAGCAGCAATCATTTCACTGTATTTGGGGTGAGTAGCCTCTTTGGCTGGCTTCGTGGTCTTAGCGATTTTAGTACCAACCATTGTTGAAAAGGATGAATTAAAAGTCGCGGGGTTAAGAGACGACGAGTGATTACCTTTCAGTGGAAGTTTTTGGGAAATTTGTCTTGCCTGCTGAACTGACCTGCCTTTTATAGCGAACGCGCGGACGTAGTAGCAAGCAGTCAGCCACCATAATGAATGAATGCGCGTAAAGTGAGCCGCCTCCACTCAATTGTGTTAGTCACCTTTAAAAATCTTAAAATTATGCATTAATTGAAATTAAAATATATGTTTTTATTTACATAGATGGAAAGAGGACATTTCAATCTATCAGGTAATCAACTTTTGAGGTAGACCAAGTTTCTGTAAAATCTAGTTATTTTTGAAACTTCATTTCTAAATCACCATGTTTCCGAAAATAAGTCATGATCTAACTATTCCAAATTATAAAATGTTACTATTTTATTTTACTACAATAAAATATGAATATTCAACTCTGTCTGTGTGAAATTTCTATGAAATTCGAGCACAATTTCTCTGACAAAAAGCGATTTATATTTGCTGTCCATAACACATCACGGATCTCAGAGAAACACTTCTCGCCTTCTGTATTTTATTTGTAATAATAAGTTTATTTTATTTAATCTACTAAAGTGTTTTATTTAACGGTATTGATTTGTCTTAATTATGATATAAGGAAACTGGATGTAAATGATTTAATATCTTTTTTTACATGTATTTACACGATTCAACACATGAATCCGATTGTAAACACATTGCAATTTCTGGCAAAATTGATACATTATTATTAATTCTGTACACTCGATGATTTGGTTCTAATTTTATTTATTTTCATTTCTCTATTTTATTATGGTGCATGGGTGAGAGGGTATAAAATAAGAAAGAATTGGTAACTGCACGATAACATAATTATGGAGTTAGATAAAATCCACACTTAGCAAAACCGCTACAACAGTGTCATTTAATTACTTGTTCAGATAGAAATTTACCCTATGTTCCCAATGGAAAAATTGTTCAACAATTTTGAATCTGAAGGTTTTGCATTTAAAAAATAATTATAAAAAATCTTTTCTTAATCGAGAGAGAACTGGCAATAAATAATTCTTTCTTGAATTAATCAAGTTGGAACTCACTTTAAATCACGTTTTTATTAACATTGAAAACGGGTTTTGCTTAATAAAAACTTATTAATTACATTATGATTTAGTTATAATTTTATTTATTTTCATTTATTTATTTATTTCCTTATGGGTGGAATAATCTCAATTCTTAACCTGGAGACTGAGGAAAGAATTCTTACTTATCTTCATTATCTCAACAACAAGAATTGATTTTGTCATAAAGAAAATTACAACGACCAACAAAATTCTCAAATAATTGGAAACATTTTTATTATTTATTCTTATTATTGGGTTACAATACTTCATCTAATAAGTAGTCAAAATTAATTTTTAAAGGATAATTAAAAACATTTTGAACACTTTAAGAATTCCTTTTCTTTATTTTAACCATGTTTTAAAGTCACAGTTTAAAAAACAAAGTGCTGATTTTTATTACTAGACTAAATAAATTGCTGTCAAAAAATAATTAATAAAATAGATCGATAGATGGAAATCAGATAATGTTTAATTTAATTGTTTTTAAAAAGTGATATTTGTGACTTTTAGAGTTTGTTTTTTTTTCGATCTCGGCAAAATGTTAAATGTACATCGACACCTTAAAATAAACAGTCATTTGTCTTTCTGTCCCTCTAGATCAGTGGTTCCCAACCCTTCAGATTCATTACCCACTTTTGTCAATAAGATTACTAATATTCCCCCGCCTCCATTTATTAAGTTGCATCAAAGAATAATTTCAAATAATAACTTTATTTTATGTATAATTAGACAGATTCATACTAAGAATTATTTTATAATTGTACATATTCTGCTGTGTATTTGTTACTCAAAGAAAGCAAGCGAAAATAATTAGAACATCATTTGAGATTCAAATTATTACATGAATTCTGCTATCGTAACTGATATACAATATGATCTGTTCTTGTTCTTTGCTACTAGTTCTTCGATGTGTGATTATTACAGTTTTCCCTTCTAGTTACCTTTTCTTCCCACGAATCAGTTCTATGTCACTGGCACATATATTGGTGTCGTTTTTTTGTATAGCTTTATATCTGTGTTTTATGTTAATTTAGGATATGTTGTGCAATAAATACTTTATTGCTTTCTTTTTGAGGGGAAGATATAAGAACTAATTATGTTTTATCAATCGTTTATGTTAGGATTAATAGTTATTGTTTACTGTAAATGAATTTGTCGGCTTTCGTATTGTTTTTTGATTGATTTGCAGCTTATTTTTGAACCGGTGCCGGACAATTGTGGGTCCTTCCCCGAGTTTTGGAGTGTTTTTTTCGGTCCTTGTTGTAAAATAAAAAGGCGCACTTTTTGCCCGCCAATAATTTTAAAACGCGAGGAAAAGAATCGCGGTATAAATTTGAAGACTTCCTTTCCTTCGTCAGTCCCAGAAACAATTCGTTACCAAACGGATCTTTCGCTGGACACAAAGAGTTAGTTGTTATTCTTCTGGACTCACATTTAAAACAGTGACTACTCTCAAGAAGTAAAGAACTTTGAATCAGTGTCTTCCTTCGAGAAGTAAAATTTATCCACGCCTCCAAGACGAGCGAAGACCTGATAAAACCAATAAAAGGCGGAATCCTCGCCGCATGAAATGAAGTATTTTAGGCAACACTGCTTCGTGATCAACAATTGAAGAAAAAAGTTAAGTTGCTTCAATTAAATATACTTTGCGGGAGCCGCACATTCTTTTACAGAAAAACAACGTAACATAATTTTATTCCTGATATTCTTGCGTTCAAGAAAAACCAAGTAGAAATATATTTGTTACTGAATTAATTTGGGGAATACTAAAAGATCCCAACGGTATTTGTGAGGGAGTACACCATAAATCATTCTCAACTTGGAGCTTATTTCGAGCCTTTGACTTGATAGATAGAAGTGCAGAAAACCCTATCTCTAGACTGGACCTTTATCTTTTACCTAATAGCCTTATTCTCCCCTTTGGATTATCCAATTCCCCACCTGGAACCACTGCTCTAGACGATAAACAGTCATTCTCATCCTTACTCGCCCTTCCACTCTATGAACGATACAAAGTCCCCACTCCAATCAGCAAACATTCATCCTCCCTATTACTCACCCATCCTCTCTATGAACAATACAAAGTATTTTCAGCTGCACGCAGGTCATTCAGCTGAAAAAACAGATTTGTGTGTTGATTTAAAAAAACTAATTTGCTAAAAAACCTTTTCCGATGTCACATTGGTACACACCGAATATTGTATGAGTTGTGTGGTTTTCCTTTCCGTTGTTACGGTGTTATAGAGAAAAAATAAATACAAGTGGCGGGGCGACATACCCCCATAGCTAGCCCGGGCATCTGTCAGGAGAAGGACACTCCTGTCAAAACTACGACCTATGGGCTCTGCTCATATACGCGCCACCCCGGTGGTCCATAGGATGTAAACCCGTTGTTTAAAGGGTGGAATCGACCCTGGGCAAGTTGCACTTCACCTTAAAACTTCATTGCTCAGGCTGGAGGATTATTCCGCACACAGGCCCCGCCGTCTATGCTGTGGAAAACACTCCCCGAAAATCTTTGTTCGCGAAGCCAAGCCATTCATTCATTATTCTAAATAGATAATAAATGCAGTTTTTGTGCCACTTTTGCAAATATGGGGAATATTTCGCCCGGTGATACTGACCGCAAGTTGGTAATGTTGGGGGCAATTAAAAATGTGGGTGTGGAGACCGAAAAACATTCCTCGGCTTAGAACTGAATTGTGTTCAGGCTTAACTGATTCATTCCTAATTATACAACACTATTGACAAGCCTGGTTACTGCATGGTCAAACTCTACTTCTGCTTCTATTCCGACTGAAGATGCAATTTTTGTATTTAAATACAAATTATTAAAAAATACATTTTTTTAGTACAGATGTATTTATTTATGTAAATGAATTTAACTTTCAAATACCAAAAGAGTTGTTTTTTAATGTTTGTAATCATTTGAAATAGTCACCTGACACTTATATTTGTATTTTAAGCTTATTTGTAACATACAGTTTCGTAGATATGTACGTAGATATGTACTTGTCAGTTTGGCTCAGTCGGTAAGAGAGCCGCCTACCGATCTCTTGTTCGTGATGAAACCAACCCTAGATACGCCACTGGTGAACTCATCACAGTAGTAATGGTCAACATCACAAACTTGCTAACCATTATTATGATGTCACCCCAGCCCCGAATTTGCTCTCTTCCCGGGTTATCTAGAATTTTGGTGATCTTTTTGTACTACACGTATACGTACCTCAGAAGATACGCATAAAATCTGAGCGGAATTATTTTTTTAATGTACGCTCTTTTTCCATTTTCTTTCAATACATACATCAAAAGATACACGGACATATTCATCCATAATTTCAAAACTATTACACCTAGATCCCTAATTGTATGTTGCATTTCATTGCTCTACGTAAATTGTCTCAATAACACTAAATATGTTAAAAATAAAAAAGGATTATTCGTTAGTACAGAGTATAGTATTGAAAGCTATAATCTTATATAGACAAGTTTTTGCGTACCCCAAAAGACACAAAGACAGCATTTTTGGGGTATCTGTTTAATGGGAATTAAAACAGCACACGTGATAAAATCTATATTTCCAATATCTTATAAAACAGTAACGTCTTTAGAAATGACAATCGGCAACAGGATCACTAATAAGACTAAGGGAACTGCATTCTCTGTAAACGAAAGATCACCGCTCAGCTGGTCCTTGGAATCTTCTTTGCAAGACAGAACGAGATTAACATATATAAATAATCGTTTTATAATTAAAAACTCACAATTTTTAAGTTAAATTATAATGTCGTTATGATTGTTAGTCCAGTCAAATTAGAGTTGGACTCGGAAGTAAATGCACCATTAGCGCATTTTGCATAAAAGGTTTTACGTAGAATAACAGGGGAATGAAACAAGATGTTTGGAGAAAGTATTTTACAGCACTTTCAAAATTGTAGTATTTTTAGTATTTTCAGTCAGTTTTGGCTATTTAGTAAAAGATACAAAATCGACAATAATAATACAAATATTGCCACTGAAGTACTTTAACATTGAGCCGCCAGATTCATTATCGTCGGAAAAGAATTTCACCAGCTTTCCAACAGTGTATCATGTCAATTTGTATCTGTTGAACATGAAAGTTACAACCAAAAACATGAAGCTAGGTATTTAGCGTTTTACAAGGACATTTTAACTTTATAGTCCACAGTCTATGGATTATGGAATTAAAATGCTTCACGTGTTGGGCTGTAACCTTTTAGGCCCAACAGATACAAATTGACAATATACACTATTGGAAAGCTGAGGAGATTATCGTATATATATATATATATATATACACACACACACACACACACACACCTCCCTCAATAATTAATTTCACAGTCCATAGACTTTAGACTGTGTACTCGAAATTTTCTTTTTCGTAAAATGCTGATTACCTAGCTTCACGTTTCCGGTTGTAAGTTTTCATGCCCAACAGATATAAATTGACAAGATACATTGTTAGAAGGCTGGAGGAATTCTCTTTCTAACAATATAGATATATGTATATTCCTCCATCGAGAATTAATTTCACAGTCCATAGAGTTTGTGCTGTGTACTTGGAGTTGTCTCGTAAAATGCTCAACAATGCGTGTATACCTTCATCGAGAATTCATTTCACAATGCATACAATTTAGAAAAGAATGACTAGAATGCTGAAATACCTATAAATTAATTACTTTCATGATAAAATAAAGTGTACTTTTGAATTCCTCATGTCTGAAAACCATGATTTAGTTTTTTTGGTGTGTGATGGCGACCATTTTGCTTTATGCAAATGAGGTAGTTCTTCCCAACTTTTTTCTTGGGAACTAAAAGAGGACATCCTAAGAAACATTTTGATACCCTAAATGTAGAATCATGGGTGGGGGTGCACGGGTGGCCGTGCTGGCCCCCGGCCTACTTCTGTTTCTTTTCGACTTTTCGTTTGGGGTAGCCGACAATTTGGAGGGGGTTTCTGGCCAAAAACTCGCAAAAATGGCCAAATGCAAATACTCTCAGCGCAACAAAATCAAAAGAAAAAGGAAGTCAAAATGGCTCAATTTAAATATAGACAAACCAATATGGCCATCAATTTTCTTTTGTATGGAAAGAAGTTATATCTTTAATAAAATAAGTTTCTTTCGGTGATTTTCTTCCTACCGCACGATGTCAGTGGTGCCTTTTCTTAAGTTGAGACATTCAAAGAACTTAAAGTCAGGATACTTGAATTAAGAAAAAAATATTGCCTAATAAAATCTCTTTTGGCTCCTTATTGCCGATCCATACATAAAAGAAATGTCACTTTTGACGTGTATATGATAATCGTTAGATAAAAGGACTTTAGGAGATTAAATAAAATAATCTCATTGCAAATATAACACCCGGGCAGAAGGTTTTGTTTTAGTCGCGTCTCTCACAATTATAACTTCAGACACAGAGGCATGCCTAGATGGTAGACAGAGTACAATTTGATCCAGGCATGGGCAACCTGTGGCCCCTTATGACTGTATTAACACGCTCATAATTATACCAGCACATAACTTATTAAAATCTTAGAGACCCCCACCAAAATTCGTAATTTATTACTCTTTCTTGTTATATGAAACGTCCATGAATTTTCTTTAAAAGTGATTTTTTATACTTTGTACTAAATAAGATGTTCGTTAAATCTTTCTTTTAGTTGTGTGACCCGATTTCTGATGAGCAATATCTCGTGAGGCCTGCTGCTGGAAAAAAGGTTGCCTGATTTGGTCCCCCCTCACAGAAGAATTTGTAATAGTGTGTGCTGAGTGCTGATCTTTGTGCAAGAAGGTGAAGGTTATTCAGAGGATTATTAATCTTCATAGGTAGGAGTAATCGGTCTTCTAGGATCATTAACGGGATTGCCACGAAGGCTCTATATGATCCCCATTCTAGGTGCTGACTAGGATCGACGTTGCTTAACTTCGGCGATCGTACGAGAACCGGCGTTTTTAACCTAAAATTTGTTTGAGAAAGTCTTGGGATTCAATCTGTATATCGAGCATTCAAAATCAGGAAGAAAGGGGATTGTCAATGGTCAGGAATTATCGCAAGCATTACTGACAGAATAGGGTTGTTAATGATTTTGCTATAAAAATTCTATTGTAATTAATTTCACTATAGACAGACATTGCAGATCAGTAAGAAAAGGGATTGTCAGTGGTCAGGCATTAATGCATGCGTTACTGACAGCATAGGGTTTATTATATGTATTAATGTACCAGTGTAGTCGAAAATTACGGCGTATATGAAATTGCTATTTTGTTAAGTCCTTTCGATTTAAAAGTGAAATGAATTATTTCAGTAGAAAATATTCTGGGCTAGTGGTCCTTTACGCCCTGCCCTAACTAGACGGGTAAAAAGTAAATAAATAAAAACCGTTGAAATGAGGCATAATAGAATGTTAAATTCAGGAAAATATCTGTAAACAGATTAATATTCTTGTATTTATTATATGTATATACAATACAAAAGTTGCAGTAATCATCTTCAGTTGAAATCGGAGTGGAGTTTGACCCTGCATCAGCCAGGCTTGTTCCTATTCTTTTCCAGATGTGTCCCGTCGTCTGTTCCTACCCAGATAGTGGAATTTTGTACCTGCTTGATTTTGAAGTCCCCTATTTTCAATATATTTTAATATATGAACATTAGGGCATTTACTAAATCTTTGTAACAATACAATTACCTCAATGCTTTTATACTTCACTAAATAGTCCAGCATTAGATGTTATGGATTCCATAGTAACTAATGCTGGACTACGAAGACTAAGTAGTTCGAGGCAATAGGTATGAGAGTTAAAAAGAAAAGTCTGTCGTGTAAAACTTCCTAAGAGTTGCATTCGATGTAAAAACCAGGAAGCACCTCATTTTGTTGGCTATAATGGGAAATTTATTTTAAATCACCCAGACCAATAAAAAAAAGAATTCCAGATGCTGAGAATATTTAAAGGTAGATTGTATTCCTATTCAATACAAAAATACCTGGGGGTGAAAACGAGTTGTACTATACCATTTTGCCACAACGACGGTGGTTTAGTGCTGTAGGAACGCGAGGCAGGAAACAGCGTTCCATCACTAATATACACACACACTAAAAATCTATATCGGAACAATTCTCCGATAGCTAGGACATGCCTCAAGACTCACATTAAATCTCAATTTTTTTCCGAGCGCCCGTAGCCTACGTTCCCTCACTTCTTTTTAGCACGAAACCACTGCTTAAACACAAGGATCCTAAGAATGATAGCAGTTTGAGAAGAACTAAAATGGAGGCAAACATTGACGCGACTTATTAGATAAGAGATAAGGCGCCTAAGCCAAAGGTTTAAGGACTAAACCTCGAGGGGGGGCGGGCAATTAACAGCAATCAATAAACTAATCTCACTCGCTTTTGATCCAAGACTTAAAAGAATTTTATCGTTACACGAATCTTAATATGAACGAAGGCGCGTAAACATTTAGGACATCACCCCCCACCCC
>VCCN01000272.1:85686-95823 GCA_006491835.1 Architeuthis dux | reverse complement strand
TTTTTTTTTTTTTTTTTTTTTTTCCCACTTTAAAAATTCACACACACATCCTGCTTTGTAAGTTAGATAATTGAGTATCTGTCGCCAGGATCTTGAATAACTCCTTTTCCAAAGCAGGCACTTAGATACAGAAAGTTGTGATCCAATTTTCTAACAAAAGATAGAACTCTTTTGTGAATTGAGAAAAAATAATTAAAAAATTAACAAAGTGCAAGATAACTTTGACCAGGAGTTACCTCCCTTGAATAACTTTTGAATTTGTTAGAATTCGTTAGAATGAATTTAAATAAATCAATAGTAATGGATGGTTTTAACCATCCCCCATTACTATTGATTTACTTTTGCAAAATTAAAAATGTTGAAAAGATTTTAATTTCTGTTGGTGGCAATTCCTTTTAAACTTGAAAATGTTCATTTAAATTGTGAAAAGGTTAACTGAATGGAACATTGCTTTTGAGATTTGTGTTGTCCACCCAAAATGCCATGTTTTCCAAAAAACAATGAATCAGTGCTACAGATCTCTTGAGGGACTTGGATAGAGTGAAAATAGCTCCAAGGAATACAACATTGGTGAGTATTCAAATTACTGAAGGGTTGTCAGCTCATTTAAATTCCAATCTTACAAGAAAGTTGAAGATTTATCACTCTAGAATAACACTGTACTTCTTCTTCACACCAAGAGAGAAAGATCTGATGAGAGAGAGAGATGACAATAACTCTGGGTCTGTTGACAGGGGCTGAACTTTCTGTGGAGGGAAATTAATTTTGGAGAAAGACTCCCACATGGGTGGAGAGAAAAGACAACAAAATTCGGGTATCTTCAATTGGAAATCTGCTTTATTTCCGTCGATACAGATTCTTTTCTGGGTCGGTTCCTGTTGCATTTTGTTTTCTAAATGAGTTGGTCACTTTTCTGAGTTACTATGAAAATCAAGGGTTCCTCCTCCTTCCTACTTCATCTCTGACCTGTCGCCCGGATTCAAATTTAAAACTGCTCTCTAACCGGCCCTCTTTTCCCTCACCCATAACAGGCAGGGGTCTTCTTTGTGTGACCTGTCACTAACGGCTTCAGATCTCAACTCTCTGCCTCCCCCCTCTTAACGGACTACCGGTAATACAATCTCTCCTGCTTTGTCCATGACAGGGCAAGGGGTCCTCTTTTTGTCACGTACACATGGACACAGAGTGCATTCCGTTACAACTGCATACGTTCAGTTTTACTATTGGGGCTATCAATATGAGGTTTATATAAGTTAATATTAACTCTTATATACCACTTGAAACCGACTGTGGAACTCTTAAATGAATAGCATAAAAAATTGAATAAATCTTCTGTGAATTGAATTTTAAAATATTTTTTAAATTCACCAAATGGTCAAAGGGGGGTAATTTCAATCAGATGTTTTTTTTGTTTTTTTTTGTTTTTTTTCTTTCTTCATCATCATTAGGCTATGGGCTTAATGGTTTACACACACATTGTTCTGATGTTGAACAAAACTTTTTTTTTTTTTTCCTTTCAGGTGCAACAACAAAATCCATTCAATGTAGGATAAAGCCCCCCTTATGGTCTTTACTTGAAATACCAGGATGCAGATCGAGGCTTTGAGAAGCGACAATTTCTAGGAAAGGACAAGCTCATTCCTGACAACCAGAAAAAAAAACATTTTAAATATTATTGATAAATGCTAATAAAAATTTTTAAAAAAACAGGTGCAGGTGCCCTAACAGTTCACTGCAAAGAGAATGGAATCGCCAAAACCCGAGTTCAAACTCCGGCTGGGACAGTTTGCATTCACTTCGCACTAATGCCCTTTGGAAAGGCATGATTCCACTTCCTCCCCACTCCGCTATGGGTATATATGGGCTTACACCCCAGCTCCTTAATAACCCACAATAGTTTGAGAAATGGAGGCAAATTCATTGCTTCATGTGGCGCATGATACAGGAGTCTTATTAAAAAATTCCAGCTTACAGCTCGGCATTCGATCTTGGTAAATATTTGATCCCCACGTGGGTATTGCAGACTTTACTGACTGGCAGTATGTTGCTCGTTTCCAGAGGAGAATTGCTTGCAAATGAGCCGTGGCAATTCTCAGGCAAATAAATTCTTGTAATTTCCATCTTGTCAAATAAACATTTTTTTGTATTTTAAATTTGATTGTGTATTTTTTTGCATGCCCATCTGAATGCCATTGATAATGTCCGCCATACTACATTTATCAATAAAAAGGATTAAACTTCATTTGTCAATAATAAAAAAAAAAAAAAAGGTTTAAACTACATTTATCAATTAAACAAACGATTTAAATTTCATTTATCCACTAAAAAAAGATTTAACCTTCATTTAAAAAAAAAAATGTTTAAACTTCATTCATCAATTAAAAAACGATTTTAAACACAACCTATAACTGCATCTTGTACATTCTCTCACATCCGGAATACGGTGGTTACATTATCCACTGAATTTGAAGAAATCTCTTAGTTTTATTAAAATTCACCTGTTTGTTTTTGTTTTTAATCCTTATTTTCATGATTTTATTTATTTTTTTTGTTGACTGGTTAAAATATGAATTTGCAAAAAGAGGCAAAGTTTCCCTTGTGTTGAGGAAAGATTGTGTTTCAGAAACTGTCATTGATTCACTCTGTAATTGAATATATCTTTCAGTTGCAATCATCATCAGAAACTTAAAATTGCGATAAACAAGGCTGAAAGTCAGACCATAGATGCGTTCAATCTCGTGGATTGCCATCCTGGAAGGCTGTCAAAACTTTTACTCAAAGACACTCCTTACACAAGCTAAATGGAGCTAGATGCTTTTGAAATTTTACAAGTATTCTATTCAACAGCACAATAATTTGAAATTGTACTTACCTTGTTAGAAACCGTCAACCTGGGTTTCTTCAGTTTTCAAGTTAGTCTGGCTGGCTATGTATGTATCACATGCACAGGCTGCACCAATGGCGCTAGAGGGCTGGATATTTAAACATTTACTCATTATGTCTAGAAAAAACTTCTTTTTTTTCTTTTTTTTAAATTCAGACTTTTCAAAAAGGCGAAGTAACTTATTCATTGATCACACCTTTTTCCAATTTCAGCATGGCATGCTGCCAAAAGATGGTCACAATGTTTTCTATTGAGCTACTAACCAGACCTGTAATCTTTATAATCAATTTCAAATCCTTGAGGACAAGAATTCTTCTCTTTATTCACACACACTTAAAGCCAATATTCTGATACAAACTGCTAGACTCTCAGGATCAGGTCTTCTTCTGCAGTTTATGTTCCCTTCACAAAAATATTGTTATCTACCATAATTTGTATAAATCACTGCTACCTACAACAGATATGTTTTAAACACTGTTGCTGGGTTTAGGTTATTCATGTGTTCTTACATTTATATGTACTTCACCCAGGCCTAACCATTGATAGTAAAAACTTGAAATTTTGCACACATGTAGCAGAACTGTTTAGTGGGGAAGGGAATGTAAGAGATAAAACATTTGTTGCATGTTAGTATAGGGAACAAGTGTCTCAGGAAAACTTTGAGTTTAAAAAGATCTTCCCTGGGGAAAGTAGGTCACCAGGGGATGAGGATAGCTTTGGGCAGAGGAAGTGTGTGTGTGTGTGTGTGTGGTTTTTTTTTTTTTTTTTTTTTTTTTTTTTTAATATTGCAAAATTATTACAGATTGTTACTGCATGTCAAGTAGAGTATTCATGTAAAGTTTCAAGGCTTTAGACCGAATGGTTAGTCAATTACAGCTCTCAGAAGATTACAAGCGTCCAAAACGACCCGACTATGATTTAAAATGCTGGATGTCATTTTAGCATTTAAAATTATGGTTTTAGATCCATATTTTGGATGTCACTTTTGAGTTACAGATCCAGATTTTGGATCTAA
Source organism: Architeuthis dux (assembly GCA_006491835.1). Lineage (NCBI taxonomy): Eukaryota > Metazoa > Mollusca > Cephalopoda > Oegopsida > Architeuthidae > Architeuthis > Architeuthis dux. Next base: position 91,924 of record VCCN01000272.1, on the reverse strand, counting down.
TTTTAAGATTTTGGATCCAGATTTCTCTTTCTAACGATTATATAAATATATATGCTTATATTCCGCAATCCATAGATTTAGACTTGAAGTTTTCATTGTAAAGTGCTGAATACTTAGCTTCACGTTTTGGGCTGTAACATTTACACATTGAAAACTTTCTAAGGATATGTATATATGCCTCCATCAGGAATTAATGCCGCAATCCATAGACTTATGACTGTGTACTTGAAGTTTTCTCATAAAATGTTCAACACCTAGCTGCACGTTTTGGACTGACTTTTTAAGCCAAAAAGATACAAATTGACAAGATACACTCTGAAATCTAATAAAATTCTTTTTCCAACGATATATAAATATGTGTATACCTGGTATCAAGAACGAATTCCACAATCCATAGAATTCTTGCTGCGTAATTGAAATTTCCTTGAAAAATGCTATGTACCTAACTTCACATTTCCAGCTATCGCTTTTTTCGATAAAAATATACAAATTTATCGTTGGCAAGCTGGTGAAATTACATTTCTAACAATATGTTTATACCTCCATCAAGGATTAATTCCGCAATCCATAGATGTTTGACTGGGTACTCAAACCTTTCTCGTAAAATGTTGAATATCTAGTAACTTTCCATGCCCAAGAGATACCAATTAACAATAGACACTGTTGGAAAGCTGATAAAATTCCATTCCTAGCGGTGTGTGTGTGTGTGTGTGCATACCTCCATTGAGAATTAATTCCATAGGCGTTGAACTGTGTACTTGAAGTTTTCTCGTAAAATGCTGTAATTATTTAAGCCGGACACATAAAACTTTACAAATTACACTATTCGGGAGCTGTGGGAATTATCTTTCTAAGGATGTATGTATATACCTCCATCAGAAATTAATTCCACAATCCATAGATTTTGACTGTACTCAAATTTTTCTCGTAAAATGCAGAATACCAAGCTTCACGTTTTCGGATGTAACTTTTCATACTCAACAAATACAAATATACATTCTCTTTCTAACGATATATAAATATATACTTCCATCAGAAATTTAATTCCACAATCCATAGATTTGGACTGTGGACTTGGAGTTTTCATCGAAATGCTGAATACAATAAATACAAGTTGGAAAGCTGAGGAGATTCTCTTTCCAACTTATATATATTTTTATTTTTATATAAATATAATATCATTTCCAATTATGCGTCAGTTTTTCTGCATTTCTTTCTGCGGAAGAGGCTCAATACGTTAGTAGAGCGAATATTGTGGACGATATATATATATATCACATGAATTAAATCCACAATTTTGACTATAAAGTATACTTGAAATTTCCTTGTAAAATCCTGAAATACCTATAAATTATATTTTTGAATTCCTCATGTCTGAAAACCAGTAGCCTTTTAAAGTACTCAAATGTGTTAACTGGGAGACTGAAATTCAGTCTTTTTTGGTGTGTGCTGGCGGCCGTTTTGTTTTATACAAATGAAGTAGTTCTTCCCACCTTTTTTCTAAGGAACATTTTGGTACCCTAAATGTAGAATCATGGGGGAGGGGTGCACGGTAACCCCTGCTGCCCCCCCCTCCTCTTTATTATTACGAGGATACTACATCTTTCTCGTTTTCCTTCGAATATCAATGTCTTTCTCGAAGGAAAACCAAAATGTTTAAATCTCGTGAACAACTTTGAAATCTCGTTCAACTATGAGATTTCAATGTCATTCTCGTGCCCCTTCGAGATATCAATGCCTTTTTCGCACCTTTTCGATATTTCAACATTTTTTTCGTTAATCTTCGAGATTACAATGTTTGTCTCACGACCCTTCGTGATTTTAAAGTTTTTCTCGAAGGAAAACGGGAAATGTTGAAATCTCGCGAACTACTTTGAATCTCGTTCCCGTTCGAGATTTCAATGTCATTCTCATGCCCCTTCGAGATATCAATGTCTTTTTCGCACCTTTTCGATATTTCAACATTTTTTTCACAAACGATTTCCAGTGTTATTAGTTCTAATTCACAATCTATTTGACATAGTCTTAAACTTCTGCATGGACCTGCCGCTAGATGCGCACAAACAATTCACAGTGTTAATAGTCACTTGTATTTTGCAAATCGAAATTTCGTTTTTGGGACACGAATACTTTTCCAAGAGCTATAATTCATAAAATATCGGGGCAAAAGCGTTGAAGTTTAATATCTATATTCTACTCGACGCGGAGAAACGATCTATGACACTTTTGGAATTGTTAAAACAAATTTTAGGCTACTTTTGGACTGTTTACTTCTTTTTAAAGTGCTAGATTTCTGACAGCTCTAGCGCTATTTGACGCATCAGTTTCCTAGACTTCTGACAGCACTAATTCACTATATTTGACCTAGAGTCTTGAACGTTTGCTTGGAACATCACATCGATGTGCGGAAACGATTTGCGGTGTTATTAGACACTTATTTTGCAATTCTAAATTTCGTTTTTGGGACACGTACACTTTTCAAAGACCTATAATTCATAAAATATACCGGCAAGAGCCTTGACATTGATGTTCATCTTCGAGATTACACTGTTTGTCTCACGAACCTTCGTGATTTCAAAGCTTTTCTTGAAGGAAAACAAGAAATGTAGAAATCTCGCGAACAACTTTGAAGTCTCGTTCCCCTACGAGACTTCAATGTCATTCTCGTGCCCCTTTTAGATATCAATGTCTTTTTCACACCATTTCGATATTTCAACATTTTTCTCGTTCATCTTCGAGATTACAATGTTTTTCTCACGACCCCTCGTGATTTCAAAGCTTTTCTCGAAGGAAAACCTAGAAAAATGTAGAAATCTCGTGAACAACTTTGAAGTCTCGTTCCCCTGCGAGATTTCAATGTTATTTTCGTGCCCCTTCGTGATATCAATACCTTTTTCGCACCCTTTCGATATTTCAACATTTTTCTTGTTCATCTTCGAGATTAAAATGTTTTTCTCATGACACTTCGTGAATGTAGAAATCTCGTGAACAACATTGGAATTTCGTTCCCCTTCGAGAATTCTCGAAGATGAAAGAGAAAAATGTTAATTTCGAAAGGCTGCGAGAAAGACATTGAAATCTCGAAGGGGGCCGTGAAAAACTTTGAAATCTCGTTCCCCTTCGAGAATTCTACATTTTTCTCGTTTCCCTTCGAGAAAACATTGACATAACGATGGGGCGTGATAAACACATTGAATTCTCGAAGAAGAACGAGAAAAATGTTGAAATTTCGAATGGGTGCGAGAAAGACATTGAAATCTCGAATGGGACCGTTTATATTCTGGTAGTTTCAGATTTATAATACATTTTTTTATTTCACTCCGATTGGCGTCCATGTTTGTTTATATTCTGGTAGTTCCAGATTTATAACACATTTTTTATTTCAATCCAATTGGCGGCCATGTTTGTTTATATTCTGGTAGTTTCAGTTTTTTATTCATTTTTCATTTCACTCCGATTGGCGGCCATGTTTGTTTATATTCTGGTAGTTTCAGATTTTTAATACATTTTTTATTTCACTCCAATTGGTGGCCATGTTTGTTTCTATTCTGGTAGTTTCAGTTTTTTATTCATTTTTTATTTCACTCAGATTGGCGGCCATGTTTGTTTATATTCTGGTAGTTTCAGATTTATAATCCATTTTTTATTTCATTCCGATTGGCGGCCATGTTTGTTTATAATCTGGTAGTTCCAGATTTATAATCCATTTTTTATTTCAATCCAATTGGCGGCCATGTTTGTTTCTCTTCTGGTAGTTTCAGATTTTTAATACATTTTTTGTTCATTTATTTTTATTTGAAATATTATCAATCATTATTTTTAATTTTATGACTACTTTTTACCTTCATCTTAATTTATTCGTTGCTTTTTATTGCACTTGCGATTGGTTCGTTTAATGTTTTTTTACTACATTCGATATAAATATAAGGTTTTAATTTCATTGTTCTATTAATCTCTGATGACTATATTGTGTAATTATACCTTTTAAATTAATTAAAAATTATACTTTTTAGAGACTCAGTATGACTTTTGGAGCCACGTCAAAGCAAAGATTAACAGTTACTTATTTTAGTAGTAAAATATTGTCCTAAAATATAACTAATTTCATTATAAATGGATTACTTTGAATGCTTCTTCGGACGATTGAACTCCTTGTTGTTTGTGTTGTAAACGACGTTTCGGCCGATCCATTCTTCGGCCTTCTTCAGATGTAAAATCCGAGTGTGATGGGGGTAAACAAGATTTTATTCTGCTTCTGTGATTTTTTTTCTGCTTCCAGCATCGTTCTCTGTCAATAATCTGGACTTCCTCCCAAAGAAGATGGTCGCCTTTCTCTTTCCAGATGTGGTCGGCCATAGCCGATTTTTCTATCTCGCTCTTGATTTTGGCTTTTTCTTGTTCATCAAGTCTAACCTTGATGGGGGGAGAGGCGTAAGCAGCTCACATCAAAATGTCTACTAAATGCATTAGTCAGACAAGTGCGGAGTTCAATGCGATGTGGCTTCTGCTTTTCAACAGACCTAAACCCGACAAGACAAAGACATAGAAACACCTTGGCCCTGCGTTATAAGAGTTACCCCCATCACACGCGGACATAACACCTGACGACGGCCGAAGAAAGGATCGGCCGAAACGTCGTGTTTACAACGTCCGAAGAACCATTTGAATGTTAATGACCCTTCTCAAAACTATAGAAAATAAAGTATTACTTATTCTATTCTTCCTGTGACGTATGGTGCGAAATAAAAATAAAATCACAAAACCTTTATTCATTCAAATTTACAAAAGAATACAAAATTAATCTTCTTAATTAGTACAAATTCAGTTAAGATATTCGTAGTTACAGAGTTGACATTCTCGACTGCTTCCTTAGACAGTATTGTAACTTGCAGTTGTCCGTAGTACACTGCTTGCAATTTTCTTGATGCCATGCCCTCCGAATTTTGGCTGGCCCCTAGGTTTTCCCCTCCCCCACTCTCATACGCTTTAATGTATGGGTGTAGCTGATATATAATTGATTATCTCAGATTTTCAAGAGAAAAAAACTATACCGTAAAAATATAATAATTTTGAACATGGCAGCTTTTAATGTAGTTTCGGCACAAGAAGCCGTGGGCAAAAGGGTAGCCGACCTCCCTTCCCATTTGATGATCGCTAGGGAAGGAGAAAGCTCTCCGCCCAATGTCTGGAGATGTTCATCCTCTAATTATAAAACTGACTTACTCAATTTAGTAAAGTATTATACATATATTTTTAAAATCATTCATATAAGTTGTGTATATCAACGTGGTGAAGTATAAAAAGGAAGATTTCGGGTTTTGCCCCCACCCCCCTTCTAAGAACTAGAAACGCTACTGCTGACCTGTCACTTTTACAATCGAGACCGCCTTCTCTACATTGTGCACTACCTTCCCCCGGTTTCGTTGAATACCCCCCATGTAGGAATTGACATGTGTCGATAAAAACGTAAACTTGTTATCTATTAATGTTATCGCAATAATCTTTGCGCTATTAAATTAAATGTTACAGATCTAAACGTGAAGCTAGGTGTTGAGCATTTTACGAGAAAACTTCAAGTACGCTGTCCAAAGTTTATGGATTGTGGAATTAATTCTTGATGGGGGTATATACATATATATATATATATATATATATCGTTAGAAAGGGAATTTTATAAGCTTTCTAACGGTGTATGTTCCCAATTTGTATCTGTTGGGCTTAAAGGGTACAGCACAAAACGTGAAGTTAGCATTCAACATTTTACGAGAAAACCTCACGGACACAATTCACTGTAACATTATAACCCCAAGAGATACAAATTGACAAGATATACCATTTGAAAGCGGAGGGATTTCTCTTTCTAACGATATATATATACGTATATACCTCTACAACCATAGACTTTGAACTGTGTACTCGAAATCTTCTTGCAAGATGCTGAAAACCTTGCTTCACTTTTGGGGCTGTGACCTTTTAAGCCCAACAGATACAAATTGTGAACATGCACTGCTGGATAGCTGATGAAATTCTCTTTCTAATGATGTACAATGGGTATAAAAAGTGACAGCCCGGATTTCGATGTAGCAATGGGTGCATATGACAGTGCGCAAATCTCAGACCTAGTGGGGCTATACTTATTATATAACTTAACAAACAGTACGGACATAAACATCATCCCTATATATACCTATGTTGTTGATGGTTTACTAATAGTTAAAAATAGGACAGGGCAAAAAGT
>VCCN01000262.1:4825862-4837575 GCA_006491835.1 Architeuthis dux | reverse complement strand
AGAGAGAGAGAGAGGTGGGGAGATAGATTTATAAAGCTTAGCCTCATCAGACAGAAGGCCATAATACATGAGCACATACAGTGAAGACCGAATTCACTCACATTATCTTGCAAGACTAGCTTATTAATCATCACTATAGGATGAGATAGAAATTTCCAAAAATGATCTCTTAAGAACTTAACCTGTATTAGAAAGCATTTCTCTATTTAACTTTTTAGTTATTTAATAAAATCTTACCAGTGTTACTTGACATTTGTTTATACATACTGTACAACCTCAGTTGTCTTAAAGCATTATATACTCACACAAATATAAAATAATATATTTCATAAATATAATAAGGTTAACATATTATACAAATGAGAGACTGACCGACATATTTATACACTTTTATTTGCTTTTTTTCTAAATTCTCTGTGGATTGCTAAGTGTATAAAGATTAGCACAGCTTCTGACTAGTAAAGCAATTAAAGAATTCACATTGACAAGAATCAAAGGTTTTCCTTTGATATGGCTAATAATTTTCCCTTTGCCTCTTTTTATGAGTAGAGAGAACAAACATCTCTCTAAGACCTGAAAGTGAAAGTGAAAGTGAAAGTAGCTTGAAAGGTGGACATTTTTTTCCCCTTTTTTTCAAACTTTTATTTATTATATTGTTTTATTTTTTTATTCGATGGACCCCACTTTCAACTAACTCCTTGATCTAATAATTTATTTTTACCAACTTTTGTCCAGGCCAGCTCTGGTCAAAAAGAAACCGACCACCAGGCCTCAGTGAACTTTTTATTTTATTTCATATATTCATTTTGTTTATCATCTTTTTACAGCTGTTTTTTTTCTTTATGTTTTCATATATATTTATATAATTTTACTTTTGTTTACCATCATTTTATTTTCCTTAGAAGTTGAGGTAGCCATATGTGGACTGGCCCCACCAGTGACTTCTCTTTCCATTTAACCTCTCCACCAAAGAACTCTTATACTCTAAATGAAAAAAAAAGAAAAAAATATGGTAAAATCTTGGTGCTAGTAATAACACTAAAAATATAAAGAATAATCATTCTTGAATCTTGAATCATAAAAGGGGACGAAACAAAAAAAGTCTCCAGGGCAATCTACCAGCGCATGAAAGACACTGTGTCTGCCAGTAGTGGTCAGAATCAAAAGAGAAAAACCGGACTTGATTAAAATTTGCTTGCATCAGTACCGAGTGCCGACAGGCATTAAGGGAATTGCAAAGAAAACTAAAGACAGAAAGAAAGAGCAAAAGTAGGATGGGGGGTCGGGGGGGCAAGATGGATTCTTGAAAATGAAAAAAAAAAAATAATAATTCTTCTAAATGGAACTAAAAATATAAAAAAATTGGTGAAAAGGTCACTACATGGGAGGTACTGCGTGAATTTGGCTCAAGTTTTTATAAGATGACAAGCGTGAGTCTTCATGATATTAAACACGCACACAAGGCCAAATTCAAGCATGTGGTGGGGGTGAAAAAGCATATTCGCATATTATACATTCTTGCTGCCCCACCGGCATATTTATATATATGATGTACATAGCGATTATTTCTGTATTCCGTTATATATATACATAAATACATACATACATACATACATATATATATATATGTATATATATGTATATACATATATCTATATATATATACATATGAATGAATGGCTTGGCTTTGTGAACAAAGCTTTTTGTGAAGAGTTTTCCAAGGCAGTAGGACCATAATCTCTTTTGACAAAAATATTTTTTCGCATGGGTTTACTCATTTTTGGACAGCAACATATTCATATTTCTGGCAACATAGTTTCAATGCTATAGAGTTTGGTCATAAATAATACCTGATAATGTCCGTTTTGATTGTGTAGTGTTCCACTAGAAATAATAAAATCCTGCTATGTTAGGTTTAGAATAAGATTTTCTATAAAAAGTGGTTGGGTGTACTCATTTATGGGCGATACTGTACAATAACTATTATATTTCCCAATTTCCTGATATTGAAAGATTAGACTATTTCTGTAGTTTTTTATTGAAATTCTACTCAGGCCACTAATCTGTGGCGGTGAGTAAACAGTGTTGATTGGAAAAAAAAGAATAAGGTTTTGGTGAGACTCGAACTCACATCCCTCACGGAGTGCCAGGTTTATGCCCGGCCCCTCTACTAATTGAGCTACAGAAGCCAACTACCTAGCAGAAGTCTAAATCAAACCTTTAAACCTACTCTCAATACTGATCTCTCGCCACCATGTTTGTTTATAAATGGTAGTATCAGTATTGATACACCAATTATTTGTTTATTTTTATAAGATGAAGTATTACAAATCATTATTATTAATCACTGCTACCAAAGGTTCATTAATCACTGCTACCAAAGGTTTAGGTTATTCATGTGTTCACACATTTATATGTATCTATCTATCTATGTATCTATCTATCTATCTATGTATCTATGTATGTATCCGGACTTTGCCCAGCTTAACCGTTCATAGAAGAAATGTTGCTCACGCAGTCCCCTCAATGAGTAGGGAAAATGTTTTGTCTGTTGAAAATTCCCTTCCTAAATAGGTTTTTAGAGGGGCGTTCAATTTTATCTATCCATCTGGACTTTGCTCAGCCCTAACCATTTATAGTAGAAACTTGAAAATGTGTACACACACTCCCCTCAATAAGTACAGTAAATGCTTTTTTTTGTTTTTTGAAAATTATTTTATAAATTAGAGTTTTAGTGGGGGGCTCAATTTTTAATGTAAGCTTATGCTAAATTGGTCACTAGTTTGTGCCTGCTTGTTTTTTGAAAATTAAGATATTCTTTAGTGATCACAGCCCAACTTTGCAATTGATCACCCCAACACAGCATATAGGGGTGGCGACGATTCACAATTTCCCTTGGAATGCTAGTTAATTTTATGACTACTTCTTATCGCAACACCACTCAGGCCACTAATCCGCAGCTATGAGTAAATAGCATTGATCAGAAACAAAGAATGAGTTTCTGGTGAGACTCGAACTCACATCCTATTTTAAACAAATAGAATCATGAATGGATTCATTGGTTGCAAGGTAGTTTGCGACAGTAGAGTAAATATGTTTTAGGTTATATATGGATACTAAAAGTGTTATATATACACTAATTAGATAGGTACAAACAAGTATATTATTTTAAAGATCAATATTGATTTCATATCAAAAATATCTAGAATAAGTCTGGCTGCTGCAGGGTCAAACTCCACTGTAACTTCTATTCCGACTGAAGACGATTACTGCAAATTTTGTATTGTATATACAATAAATAAAAAGATTATAAAAATATATACTTTTCCGTATAAATGTATTTATTTATTAGAATGAAATAAGCCTGTGCGTATCTATATGATAAATTTTCATAAATATTTATAACTTGTCAATTTAGCTCAGTCAGTAAGACAGCCTCCTGGCAGTCAGTTGGTTCAAATCACGGTAGGGGAATGTGAATTTTACATATTGGTTTACACCCCTAATTTTGGCGAGGATTGTTCTTGTTTTTGTTACGATTGGAAAACAAAGTCAACTCCAGACTTTGTACTGGAGTTTGACAAAAACAAAAAAAAAATGTCTTCATTAGAAAGTCAGACAACACGTATTTTTCTCTAGCAATCAATTTTGAGCCGTTGAGGCCCATGACATCCTTGCAATGTAAATAACAATCAAATGTTCGATTGCTTCTTTTGCTAATGATTGGTTTAAACTGATAAAGGGTCTACCTTACTTTTCACTGCACTGAAAACACCATTAGATTTCTGCAAACAATTTTATGCATGTTTTCACTGGCAAATTAAAAGTAAATTATCAGGAAAATCATTGATCAAAATTCCATCAAAAGAAAAAAGAATTTCAACAACCTTTTGAACAAATCTTTTATCAACCAGATTACAAACCCAACATCATAATAGAGGGAGAAAAAACAATCATTTTTCTAATCGTGTTTTGCTTAAACAAGATTTTGAAGTACTTTATTTATAATTTGCCAATTAATGAAGTTTAGGAGACTCATATATTTGAGAAAAAACAAAGTGGTTCAACAGAAAATTCTAAAAAAATAAAATAACCTCCAGCATTATTCAGGTTGGTGGTCTCATTTATGCAAAAAAAACAAAATGATTAAGGAAAGAGAATATAAATTTAAAAAAATTAAAAATAAATAAAAAGAGTAATGAAACTCCTAGCATGCTCTGTTGTGATAACATCTATCTCTCCTGTTAGAAACTGTCATCCAAAACTGTCAACATAGGTTTCTTCAGTTTTCAAGTGGGTCTGGCTGGTTATGTATGTATGTATGTATCTCGCATATAGGCTGCACTAATGAAGCTAGAGGGCTGAAAATTTAAACCTTTACTCCTTCCTATGTCTGGGGGGGGGGTCAATTTACAATGTAAGTTTATGCTAAGTTGACCCCTTAGTTTGTGTCTGGCAAAACGTTGCTTTTTGAAAATTCAGACTTTTTTAGTGATCACTGCCCAACAAAAGGCGAAAGAACTAACTTATTCATTTATTCTTTATTATGTCTAGGAAAAACAGTTCTTTTGTTTTTTTACCCCGCCCCCCCAATAGTTTTTTAGTAGGGGGTTCCATTTACAATGTGAGTTTATGCTAAATTGGTCTCTTAGTTTGTGCCCGGCACAAAACTAGTTTTTTGTTTAATTCTGAATTTTTTAATGATCACCACCCAACAAAAGGCGAGAGAACTAATTTATTCATTGATCACCCCTTTTTCCATTTTTTTAATTGATCACTCCCAAAACGATGGTCACGTGTTAATTTCTATTGAGTGACTAACCAGACCTGTTTGAGTTTGTATTTATGTATGTGTGAGTATTTATAACTATTCTACTGTATTCAAGGGTATTTGGAGGACTGCTGTTCAATGCAACTCATCCATATCAAACTTCAGTAGACAGTCCCCTTGTCATAATACCAGTGCATTGGATGTAATATTATATATGCATTGTTTTTTTAAAAATCAAATGTCCATCTTCTATACCAGCATCTATGGTGCCATTCATGTATTTATGTATATATTTGCTGCATGTATTTCCATGTATATGTGTCGATGGTATTTAAATGGAAACCCTTCTTGCCCAATATTCAACATGGGGTTTTCATAAGATGAGAACTTCAACAAAATGCTCAGAGTAATCTTGATAGTTATCAGACATATCAAGAAATGCTCTGATCATCCCCTCATTGAAACAGAGAAGTAGTACTTTGTGGAGAATGGATCTCTGCCGCAAAGTATTATTGGGAATCATATGTAATCTTTTCACTTACCCACAGTCTCTCGTGCTATTAACTTAAGAGGCCAATCAACATCTTTAAATAAATAGGAAAAACATAAACAACATGACTAGCTGCTGCAGGGTCAAACTCCACTCCTACTTCTATTCCGACTGAAGATGATTACTGAAACTTTTGTATTGTTTATATAATAAATACAAAATTATAAAAATATATACTTTTTGCTAAATTTATTTATTGGAATGAAATAAGCCCATGCGTATCTGTATGATAATTTTTCATTAATATCTAAGACTTGTCAATTTAACTCAGTCAGTAAGACACCCGGTTGGCGATCACTAGGTTGTAAGTTCAAATCATAGTAGGGGAATGGGGATTTTACATATCGGTTTACACCCCAGATTTTGGTGAGTGTTGTTCTTGTTCTTGTTATGGTAGGAAAACAAAGTCAGCTACTGACTTTGTCCTAGAGTTTGACAATAAGTTTAGTTGAGGCAAAGTTATCTATGAATCATCTTTGCCTGATTGTACGAAAAAAAAAGTTCCAAACTCAAATAGCAACCGAATCCCGATAGAACTGACTCGACAACTGAAACCAGAAAAAAATTTGGGTTTTGATATTTAACACTATGATAATATCTGTAGTTCTATTTCTGACCCTTTGCAGAGGTGATTTTACTTAAGTCAAACAATACAAGAGATTTGGATTTTTATATTTAACACTATGATAATATCGAGTTCTATTTCTGACCCTTTGCAGAGGTGATTTTACTTAAGTCAAACAATACAAGAGATTTGGATTTTGATATTTAACACTATGATAATATCGAGTTCTATTTCTGACCCTTTGCAGAGGTGATTATACTTAAGTCAAACAATACAAAGTGCACTTGATTTCTATTTATAATCTACAAAAGATTTTATGAATGTATGCTTGTTCTAGCTAAAACACTTTTCATGGTATATGTTTTTTAAAGATGCTATACATTCATTATCTATAAAGCTGGGACTTGACCTGAAGAGAAAAGCTATCAATGTGACTACACTTTTAAATAATTGTCCACTGTAATTACCAATTATCTGTATTTTGCTTTTGTAACCTAGAAATGCTATTTTGAAAAGGATCCTCCTGAGACTTACATTGTTATTGGATTCTTGTGTTTATTTTTTGTGTCTGACCCAGTGTTATCATTTTGCATTATTTAAATGATAACCATAACAAAATTCTATGAAACCATTTTTTCATAACTAAAATAATATATTGCTATTTATAAGGGATGAAGGTCACTTTTAAAAACATATACAGTGGGTGCAAAAGTATCCATTTTTATGTCCTTACGCTGTCTACAGCTTCAGTCATCTCTGCTTGGGCTCCATATATCACATTACTACTTACTCAACTCGTTTGCAATATGTGAAATAGACTTAGAGGCAACAAGTACCTGAAGTGGTGTCACTTCACCATGCTAACATACTTATATGGCTTCAAAATTGACAGAATTTGGACTAAAGATTGATAATAATACACAAAACACAAAAGTAATAAAATATACAGAGTAAATATAAACTTGTGACATTACAATTTCAAACCCTTAAAAGTTCTAATTTCATGTATGTATCATAGTTCTTCGCTTATATCCTCACTGCAGGTGTTGCAGGGTTAGATACACAAGGGAAATTGTTAGTAAGACCCACTTCTGGCTTGCCAGGACTGTTGAAGCTTTGTTCTTCCCACAGCACTTGGCATTCTTCAATACTCACCCATTTAAGTACTGGCCAGGCTCAACTTTTCTTAAATTACAAGAACGGGTGTATCCAATGTGATTTGGCCATAAAACCTTAATCTTGGGGAGAGGTTCCTCAATCCTTAGTCTTTGTGCTAAGTGACTAGCAGAGAGGCATTGAGTACCATTTTTTAGCCTTTGGTATGACTTAGTGGTGGATTGAACCATGGCCTAGCGAATCATAGCTGAGCACTCTACCACTCGGGCCACAGTGATTGGTTCTAATTTTATAAGTTTCAATATTTGATTGCTGTCTTCTGTCTAAATTTCATTGCAATCAGTTCAACTCTTTTAAAATGTCAGCATGACAGAAATATAGCACCTTTCATTTTCTTGCAAAGATAAGGATCAGCCAAGAAAATAAAATAAAACAATCCAAATAATAATAAAATAAGATTCAAAGTAATATTGTTTCTACCACGACTGTTAAAAATAAAATCTGTTACAAGAAAAACAATGACAAATATTATTTTTAGTAATAAAACACTAATGCAGCAAAGAATAATAAAATCAAAAACAGAATTATATAAAATATAAAGAAAAAGTACACAGAAACAAATCAATAAATTATGAATTTGACTGGGAGCCATAAATAATGTATTTATTGTGTTCAAATGAGATTTGTCGACAAGGAAATAAACATTTATAAAATGGTTCTAGTGCTGTGTATGCAATGTCTTTATAAAGAAAGGCTTCGGGCAGAAAACATTTCTTTTTTTCTCTGGTTCATTTATTTATTTATTGAATGGTTGGTTACTTGCTTTTTGTTTTTTTCTATTTTCTTACACTAAAATGATAATGAATTTAAGGAAGGAGACTTCTTTGCCGACAGAAAGTTCATCTTTTGTCTCAAGGTAAATTTTCAGGCCAGGGGTTAGCTAAGGACTAATTAGTTGACACTAGTTGAATTAGACAGAACACCCACTTCTGTTCCCAACCCTTATAATTATCTCTCTTTTCTCCTCCCTTTAAGCTTTCTTTGTATCCATAATTCTTTTACAGCCTCTCTTCTTTGTTTTTCAGTCTTTCAGTTTTTTTTTCCGCTCTTTCTTTCTTTGAAAAATTGAGAGGAGAACATTTTGAAAAATAAAAAAGAGAAAGAGTAAAAGAGAATGAAGGAGTGAAAAGTAAGTGAAAAAAAGAAAGAGTAAAAACAAGAAAGAGTAAAAAAAGAAAGAGTATAAAAAGAAAGAGAGGAAGGTTTGGGAGAAAGAAAATATTAAAGTTACAATATGTGATTTTACTTTTTCACTACTTTTTAACTATTGTTTTCTTCCTTTGTAAAATTTAAAAATCTTTTTACATCTATTGCTAATTTATCAGTAAATGTTCATTTTTCATACCTCTCGATTTTTCTGTCTCTCTTCCTTTCTCAACCATTTTGGCTTTAGTAGTTTCTTTCTCCAAAACTTTCCTCTCTTTCTTTTATTTACTTTTTTATTTTCTCTTTCTTGCCTTAAATTTGTTATCTTCTTTCTTTTTCTTGTTGAAATTCTGCATCTTTCTTTCTTTCTTTCTTGTTTAGAGATTACACAATCATCATCACTTTTGTCATTGTCTTACAATTTTTTTCAATACTGATATTTATGTTTTTATGCACACATCATTACTCTTTCTTTACTAAGAAGAATGAAACAAAGAAAGAAAGATAGATAGAAAATACTGCAAAATAAAGAAACAAGAAAAAGAAAAGAAAATGCTGAAAAAGAAAGAAAAAGAAAATACAAAGCTTAGAAAGAAAATACTATAAAAGAAAGAAAGAAGAAAAGGCTAAGAAAGAAAGACTAAAAAGAATGAAGGAAATAAAGAAAGAAGAAGAGAAAAGAAAGAAAGACTAAAAAGAATGAAAGAAAGAAAGGCTGCACATCTGTCAAAAGATTCTTTTGTATTTTTCCTTTTCATCTGTTTTTCTTTTGTTTTTGTTTTTCAGTCAATGTTTAGATTTCTTTTTCAAAATTATGTCTATGTTTTTGTATTCCCCTTTTCAATTTCAAGTTAATTGGATAAAAAGTCGCGGCTAATTTTCCGTGAAATGAGGCAAAAACCAGAACAAGAGTTGTAGGAAACCAACCAACTAATAATCCTTAAGCTGATCGTAAAATTGTCACACAAATTTGACATTTATTTCTTTTTGCTTTTATTTTTCACCACTTCTCTAATTTTCTGCCAAAGATTAAAAAGGAAAATAAAATAAAAACAATCTGAATACACCCTGTGGCTCACTTAACATAAAACCGAGCTTTAGTGACATATTTCACTGAAGTCTTTTAAACACATTTTTTTATTTGGATGTTATTTATTGCTATTATTGAAATTGTATTTTATAATTAACTTATGTGAAATAAAAAAAAGTAAATACCATCCTCCTATTCACAAAAAAAATCTGAAAAAAAAAGATAGCTTTGTTGAGATAAATCTGTTCTCTTGATGGTGTTTCAAGGAAGACATTTCCTCAAGACTATAACAGAATTGAAATGATGAAAGATATTTTGGTGCAAAAAACAGATTTAGTAGATTGGTAGATATGATTAGACAATGTGGAAAAGAAAGATTGAGAAAAGCGTGTTACGTCTCAAACATGTTTATTATCATGAAGATAAATCTTTATGCATTTCATTGTTGTGAACAAAGTCATCAGAAGAAATTTGAACATAGCAGAGTCGTGCGATCATCCATGTGGTGTAGTGTGAATGAACTGAGATGTGTTTTGTATGTCCAGGTGACCTGGTTTGTTAAATGGGGAGTTACTTTTTTTGAAATGGTCAGTGTATGGGTTTTTAAGTGGGTGGCAGTGGGGTGTTTAGATAGTGGCTATTTTCTCTGGGTTTTAAATGGTTCTGATTTATTGCTCTTGGTGTGTTGTCTAGATGGCATGAGGATAAGTAGATTCTAATTGAAGAAAAATTGCTTGAAAATTGATGATAATGATCAAGATAATGTTATGAGAAGGATGAAAATAATAATTTTAATGAATTCATTATATAATAATACACTGTCACATTTTTTAATTGTTATTCATTAGTTTATATCAAAGATGATTTTTATTAAATTTTAATGTGTATATTTTTATACAAGGTCTGTCCGGAAAGTATCAACCCATTTTTAATATCTTGAGAACTGGTTGTGCGGCCTTGATGTAACTAAGCAACCAATCAGAGGGGACCTTACTGCACATGTGTAAACAGACACCCTGCAGTTGATTCACTTGGTTGGTAGTCAGATGCCATTGAGTGAGTTTGAGTACAGTGTGACCATCATATTTGCAATGTCCAAGTATAGTACAAATTTCTCTCCCTGCAACTTCTGGCTCTTTCAAAAGAGATTTCAGACCATGGCCAAGATTAAGGAGAACATGGCAAGGCTGATGGTGATCCTGTAAGAGGACTTTGCAAACTGTTTTGAAAAGTGGAAGAGATGCTTGAATAAGTGTGTGAGTTCCAAAGTGAATACTTTGAAGGGGCTAAGGTGCCCTGGCCCTAGGTAGGCTATTCTTTCTTTATATCAAATGGCTGTATACTTTTCGGACAGAGCTTATATTTATACAGATTCAAATTCATGCATACTTATCTACTCACTTCATTCGACTATTCCAACATCGATGTTGCACTTTTCTGCAGTGTTCAAAGTTCTTCTGATAATGCTGTTTGCAGCCGCAAAATGCATAAAGGCTTATCTTCATGATAATAAATATGTTTGAGATGTAACATGCTTTTCTCAATCTTTCATTTCCACATTGTCAAATTACCTCTACCATACTTATCTGTGTAAATAAGCATTTACCATTTTCTCCTTCAAATGTTGCTTCTGAGACTCATTAATAGGATAATATCATTTAGAAAAAAGGCTTTGAAATGGTACCTGTTTCACAAGCCTTTTTGTGTTAATTTCATCTATATGTACTTTGTTAAGTAAGTATTTTGAGCTATTCTCTTTAGGCAGGAGAGTGCTTATCAACTTCCGGTAAGGGGGTGTTGTTTTATGTTCTGGTGAACCAGCAACTATATTGTTTTTAGGAGATCGGAGAAAACACACATGTTTGTCATTGACTGCGCTCATTGTAAATATGTATGAATAAAGGATCTGTATGTGTACGTCTTTTGTTTGCATTTTTAGTCTGTTAATATCTGTCATTATACCAACCTTACATACTTATTATTCAGGCATATATAATACACATGCTTATAAGTGTATATTCAGAAATATGTATATATAAGCATTTACATACACATATAATATAATATACATATGCATGTAGAGGTGTATGTGAGTATACATGGGTACATCAGTAAGTCCATAGCCTAATGATAAAAAAGCATTTATTTTAAAAATATTTATTTTTCAACATAATCTCCTTCTTTGTCAATGCAATTAATTCAGTGATGAATATTAATCAAATAGATTGATCATTATACGGTGAACATTTGTTAACTAAGTTCAGCTAATAACAACATTTCTGGCCACGGACTATAGTCACTGATTAACCCTTGTATATATTATGTAGATATAGGCTTTTAGCTTAAAAGCAATGGTTCGCAAGTTAGTCTGGCAGACCATTAGCTAATTTATTGACTTTGATTCTCCCTGGGTGCCCCATATTTGTGGTCTTGTTCCAGACTAACCTAGGCTTAGTAAATATATATATATATATA
>VCCN01000262.1:4723669-4736180 GCA_006491835.1 Architeuthis dux | reverse complement strand
TCTCTCTCTCTCTCTCTCTCTCTCTCTCTCTCTCCAAAAGTTTTGTTCTGCTTTATATTATTGCAGTTAGTTAAGACAAATCCATTGTAAATTATCAGCAGATAACTTTGTGACATGCTATGCATTATTGAACACAAAAGTTAGATATATATATTTTAAATACTGAAACAAAAGAATTAAAAAATAGTATTTGTGAAATTATGTCAACATAAGTAAAAGTAATGTTCATTAATTACAAGTTAGCAATTCTTATAAAAATCAATTTTAAATAAGATTATTAACTTTTAGCACTTCAAAAGGTCTTTATTGTACCATCAAACATTGTATCATGCTAAATTTTCATGTTTATTTTATTTGCTTATATTTCTATTCTTTAACTTAGATATATAATTCTTTTTTGTTTTTTGCAAACATCTAGACATACACATGTATGTTTGTATTTCTGTATCTATCTATAGTTACAGTTGTGTTGTGTATTTGTATTCTTGAAAATATACTTATTTGCATACAAGGAGCATGGATAGATAGATAGATAGATAGATAGATAGATAGATAGATAGATACATACATACATACATACATACTAAAGAAACCTTTTCGCCCTGTCTTAATGCAAATTTATCAAAACTTGTCATCATGCCCCTCCCAAAGTTTGGAGTTTGTATTCTCTCCACCCATCTTCTTCTTCTTCTTCTTTGGTAGGCAGGGAGGAGCAAAGCACTAGCCATTCTGTGACATATGAAGATGTATATATTCTGTTGGTCCAAAGGGAGATAATCATGTAATAGCCATGATAAAGTACATGGGCAAGATTATTCTGAAGTCGGAGAAACATAAGAGTGGGAGGATTGTGCCAACTGGACAGTGTGGCCAGAAAAGTGCATGGACATGAGTGAAGAATGAAGGTAGTGTTTTAGAGGGATGAGGTGCAGGGAGAATAAGATGATTGGACAGAGGGAGGGTGATAATTAGAGAGATGGAAGAGCTGTCCATTTTGGAGGTTGGTTGGGACAGGAGAAAAGTTGGGTTTTTTTTTTTACTCTTTTTGTTTTTGTACTGATGTTTCTTTGAAACAAAGAAAAGGAGAGCTTGAAAAAGAAGAGGAATTGATTTAGGAAGAAGGAAAAAAACGTGAAAGGAAGGTGTTAGATGAATTATTAGGGAGCTGGAAAATAAGAGAAAAGAGGAGAGAAAAAAAGAAAAGAAAGATGAAATTTGTTTAATAAGAAAGAGATTTTTTTAAAAAGAAATGAAGGAATAGAAAAAAATGAGTACTTGAAAAAATTTGACCAAATGAAAGTGAATGAATAAAAGAATAAGAAAAACGTTATATGAAGTGAAAAAAAAGAAGAAAAACGTACAAAAGGCAGGAAAATAAAGAATAGAGTAACAGAAAAAACTAAAAAAATTATTCTTGTGAAGATGACATATTGCATCAAAGAAAATAAATAAAATATGAAAAATGAAGGTTCATTTTTCTTAAAATTGAAGAAGCAATTTTTTAAAAAAGAAAAAAAATTCTGAAGGCCTACCTAAAAATAGGAAATGATACTCTAGTGAAAAATAAAGAATTTTCTGAAACTGAAATTGAGGAAAGTAGTTACATAAAAAATATGTCTGAAATTTTTAAAATAATAACTGCTTAAAAGTGAGAAATTTGGAAAAATACAAAAAAGTTAAATAAGTGGAAAAAGTAAGGAAAAGCCACAGTAAGATAGATGAATAAGAAAAGAGCTCCATTTGGAGAAAATAAAGAATTTTGGGAGAAAAGAAATGGAAATTGTAAAAAAGAAAAAAGCAAGAAGATATACCAAAGAGCGAAAGTAATTACAATAGAAACAGAGAGTGAGAGAACTAGAAGGAAAAAAAGATCAAGGAATCAGTGAGAGTTGTGCCAGGTAGACAGAGTAAGAGAGTCTTAAAAAAATAAAGAAGATGGAAAAAAGAGCAAAGGAAAAATTATAGATTGATAATTGCAAATCAGTGAATTATAGAGGATATCAGCTGATACATAGAATGATCATGTAAAAAAAGAAAAAAAGGTAGATAAAAAAGTTAAAACGAAGAAAATTAAAGGACAGTACAAAAAAAATGTAGGGGTATTAAAAAGAAAGAAGGGAGACAACTTTCACTTTCTAGAAAAAGAGTTAAAAAAATAAAAAGATAGAGAAAAGAAAGGTGCAAAGTAAAGGAAGGAGGTTAAAAGCAGAAAGCTGAGGAGGAGTATAATGAGTAAGTGAAATGGGGAGAGAAGAAGGGCATAGGTAGGTTATCAGTTGAAAACTGGTAATATTTTATGCCTTCTTCTGTTTCATTATAATTCTTGTGATGCCGCCATGCAATGGGCCAGTCGACTCATTCATTACTGGCCAGCTCATTCATTGGGAGCAATGGTTGATGCTTCATGGCAGACACATGAATGAAACAACAGAAGGAGTTCTGGCCGGGGCATGGGGAAGTGTGGAGAATGATGCTGAATGAGGGATGATAGGTTGGCCTGGAATGAAGGATGAAAGAGAAGAAAAAGGAAAGGGAAGGAATGACTATGAGAAAAAAAGTGAAAAAGAAAAGATTCGCTTAGTAATGAAGGAAGTGTTAAACAAAGGAAAGACATGTTTATTCATTTAGAGGAGAAGAGAAAAGGAGGAGGAATGAAATAAAAGAGAATAAGAAAAGAATGGAAATAAAAAAGAGTGAAGATAGAAAAAGGCTTAACTAAGGGGGAAAAAGAAAGGGATAAGACAATAGGAGAAGTAATGGTAAGGGAGAAATGTGTGTGAAAAAGAAAGTGCAAAGAAAGGAAAAAAGAAAGAAAGAAGATGAGAGGAGAGCAAATGATAAGGGAGATATGTGCTTTTAAAAAATGTGTGAAGAAGGAAATAAAGAAAGAAAGAAAGAAAGGGAGAAAATACTGACAAAAAAGAAAGACAGATGAGAGGAGAGGAAATGATAATAGAGAAATGTGTGTGTAAAAAGTGCAAAGAATGGAAAGAAAGAAAGAAGGAAAGAAGGAAAGAAAGAAAGAAAGAAAGAAAGGAAATCAGTAATGATTAAAGAGGTAGTGAGAATAATTTCTGCAATAAAAAAAATAAAGGATTGGAGTGTGGAGTAGGGAACAAAGCAGTTGAGGATCAAATTGTGAGATTGTTGTTTAAAAAAAAGGGGGGAAAAAATGTTGGAGAAATATGGATTGATTGAGTAACTATGATACGGACAGACAGATACTGGACACACAGACGGACAGTGGATGGACAGATGAAGATTACAAAAAGAATACAGGACAAATGGACATAAACAAAATAAAAGAAGAAAAATATTTGAGGAAAGAGAAAAAAAAATTGGAAAGAAAGAATTGTGGGGAAAAGAGATGAGTAGAAGTGAGTGAAAGAAAGAGTGGGAGAGATAGAGGGGAAGGAAATGAGAGAGGAGAGAGAATAATGAGAAAAAAAGAGGAGGACCACCTCATCACTGGACCATACCACTCTATTTTTAGCATTTCATTTGCTCTCCTGGGTAGATGCCAAATTGTTATGCATAGAATCAAAAAGGAATCAAATAACAGACAGATCAAAGTAAGGAGGTGTGTGTGTGTGTGTGTGTGTGTGTGTGTGTGTGTATGTGTATGTGTGCGTGTGTGTGTGTGTGTGTGTGTGGAAGGAGGAGTTATGAGAAAGAGATTTAGGTTTTTGAAGGAAAAGGTTTGTACAACTGTAAAAGATTCTTTTACTCTGCCTCACAGCCTTGTTTCTTTCATTTTTTTTCTGCCACTCAAGTCCATTCTTTTGTTCTTTTTCTTCTTCTTCTTCCGTTTTTTCTTTTGCTCTTTCCTTTCTCAAATTTTTTATGGATTTCTTCCTCAATTTTTTATCTATATATCTTCTCATATTTTCTCCATCAGATTTCCAAATATTTTCTTTCTTTTTATCTCAATTTCCCCCTTCTTTCTTTCTTTCTTTTTTTCTCTCTTTTTTTCTTTCTTCCTGCATTTACTTTTCTTTTCTCCCATTTACTTGTTTTCTCTCTTCATTTTTATTTTTTGTCACTTTTTTCTTTTTTCTCAATTTATTGATTTTCACCCTTCTTTCTTTCTTTCATTTTTCTTTCTTTCATTTTTATTTATTTATTTCATTTTTCTTTCTTTCTTCTCTTCATTTTTCTTTCTTCTCTTCATTTTTCTTGTTTTCTCTCTTCACTTTTATTTTTTAATATATTTCTGTTTCATTCTTTCATTTTTTCTTTCTTTTATTTTTGCCACTTCATAATTTCTTCCTTTTTTATTTCTCCTCCCAGTAATATTCATTTGCACCCTTAATTTTTACCTTCCTTTTCGTCCTCTTCAGTTTTTATTTTTTATTTTACCTTTTTGGCTTTAGAAAGTAAACCTCATTCCCATGCAGTAATCCTGCCACTGCAAGAGAACCATTATGCCAGGCACCTTGGCTCAAAGTTCACTTTCTTTCAGATTACATTTTGGACCATGCATTTTAGCTGTCTGTCAGAGCTAAAGCAGCCTTACATCAAGTCATGATAAATGGTTGCATGGTATACATTTGAAGTGGCGGGTGGCAGTTACAATGGTTGGGGAGGAGAATTTTAGAAAAATGGTGGAAGGTAAGGCAGATAGATAAACAGAAGGGAAGGACAGAAAGATAAAGATCAAAAGAAAGAATAGGGTGGCACAAGAGAAAGAGCTAAAGGAAATTTAATAATGAATTGTAGAAAGGCATAAAGAAACAGAGAGGGAAATGGAGACATTGAAGAGAAAAATCTGGAAATGAAGAGAGGGGTACACAGTGAAAAGCGAGAGGGTGGATGTGGAAGAAAGTGAGAGATAGGTGGAGAAAGAAAGAGAGAAAGCAAGAAACTGTGAGAAAACAAAAGAGAAAGCATGAGAAATTAAAAGATTTGAAAGAAGAAAGGAACAGATATAAAGAAAGAGTAAGAAAAGTTAAAGAGTTAGTTTTTTTAGAAGAAATAAGAAGGAAAAGTTATTCTTTTGAAGAAGAGGAGTCTTGTGATTAGATATGAAGGAATATCAATAGAGGAAGGAGGGAAAAGAGAAGAAGGGCAGAGATATAAGACGAAGGAAGTAAAGAAATATTTCAATATGGAAGAAAACAAACAAACAATAAATGGAGTGAAAGCTTGATTAAAAAAAGGAAGAGAGTTGAACAAATATAACAAGACATTCAGAAATTAAGAAAGAGAGACATTGAAGAATTGACGAAGAATGCTTTTAAGATAAAGATCAGTAGAGTGAAAAACAGAGGAAGAAAATGAAAGAAAAAATGTTATGAGATGGAAGGAGGAGTTATAGGAAAGAAATTTTGGTTTTGAAGGAAAAGGTTTGTATAAATGTAAGAGATTCTTTTACTCTGCCTTATTTCTTTTATTTATGTTTTTGGGCTACTCATGTTCTTTCTTTTGTTCTTTTTCTTCTTCTCCTATGTTTCTTGTTCTTTCCTTCTTCAATTTTCTTTTTATTGTTTTTCTTTATCCTCTCCTCAATTTTTTCTTGTCTATATATCTTAACAGAGTGAAAAGGAGAGAAAAGAAAAGTGTTGGGAGACATGGAGCATACTGAATGAGGTAGAAGGAAAGGTGAGAGAAAGTAAATGAGACAAGTTGAACTACTGAGAAAATAAAAAAAGACTGAGTGAAAGACTGAAAGAGATATAAAAAAGATCAGAGAGAGAGAGAGAGAGAGAGAAAGAGAAAGTGTGAGTCAGGTAAAAAGAGAGTGAAGAAGAAAGTGAGAAGAAAAAAGATATATATAAGCCAAAGCTAATAAGGAAGAGATGAGAGTTAAGAGGGGTAAAGCGGTGAGCAGGTGAGGATGATGAATTAAGACAGTAGTTGAGGAAATAGGTGGGTGGAAGACAAAGGTGTGGGGGTGGGGGGCGAGGGGGTGACAGAGGTATTGGTCAGCAGCCCCTCTTCCAACTTCTCCCAATGGAAGGAGACTGGGTCAAGAGAAAAAGAAAAAAATAAATGAAAGGGATTATAAAAATGCCAAAGGTCAAGTGTGAGATGAAGAAGAATTCAGGAAAAATGAAAAAAGTTTGATGAAGGAGGAAGAAGTGGGTAAAATAAGTTTGATGCATTGGGCAAATAAGAAGAACGAAACTGGGAGAGAGGTGGTAGTGGGTAATGAAGAAATATCTATAGAGAAGTTGACAGAACGAGGAGAGGTAGGAGGATGAAAAGTGAAGAGAGAAAACAAGAGGCCAGTTAATGAGAAAAAAAAGTAAAAGAGTTGGTGGGGCCCGGTGATGATCATGATCATGATGATCATGATGATGATCATGATCAGAAATAGGAAAGTGAGAGAAAAAGGAAAGAAAGAAAGAAAGAAAGAAAGAAAGAAAGAAGAAATAATATAAAAATTGGAAAGTAAAAAAAGAGAAGGAAGAAAGAAAGAAAATGAGGAAAAAGAAAGAAAGAAGAAAGAAAGAAAGAAATAAAGAAATATAGAGATGGGTAAGAAAGAAAAAAAGAAAAAGAAATATAGAGATGATAAAGAAAAAAGGGAAGAAAGAAAGAGGCAGAAAAAGAAGAATTATTGAGATGGAAAAGTAAAAGAGGGAAGAAAAAATATAAAGATGGGAAAGAAGAAGAAGAAATGGCAAAGAAAGAAAGGAAAAAGGGTGGAGATAGAAAAAAATTGTGGAAGTAAAGACAAAATGGACAGAAGAAAAACAGACTTCAAGTAAGGGAAGAAACGAAGAGGAAAAGGATCATTGGAGAAAAAGAAAGGATTAGAAAAAAGCAAAAGAAAGGGAAAAGTAATTAAAAAAGAGTGTAAGAGAGAGAGAATAGGAAGAAGATATGGAGAAAAAAAGAGAGAGGAAAATACAGGAGGAATTGAGAGGCAATAGTAAAAGTAAAAAAAAGAAAAAGAAAAAGGAAAGATTGAAAGAGTTAGGAAAAGGAAGAAGAGAGAAAAGAAGAAAAGTTAAAATAAAGAAAAAGATGGAATGGAATTAGGTAAGTTGAAATATCAGAAAATAATGTGGATTCCTGAGAAGCACAAAAAATGGAGTATGAAAAGAAGAAGATTAAAAGAAAAAGAGGAAGAAGAATAACACAAAGAAGTGAGTGGGGGGAGAGGTGCAGACACAAAGGGAAAGGGGGAAATATATAAGAAGAGTGGCTGAGATAAAAAAATTAAGGAAAAAGAAAAGATAAAAGGCAGAAAAAGAAAGAGTAATGAAACATAAAAAAGAAGAAAGAACGAAAGTAGAAAATAAGGAAGGAAGAAATTTGAATGAGTTGAAGAATTTGGATTTGAAAGAAAAAGGAGAAGAAATAAGAATTTCAGGAATGAGAAAAGAGAGTTATAAAGAAATGAGACGGGATGGATTAAAGAACTAAGGTAGTCCACAGAAGGGAAGAAAATGAGAACTTGCAAAATGGTTGGAAGGATTCCAGTAGAAAAATTATGTCTATGAACAAAATAACACTGACAGGACTCAAAGGAGAAATTCATAGAATTTAGATTTGAAAATTTTGGTTATTGCGAAGAAGAAAAGGTACAAAAAATCAAGTGTACGGTTGATTTTCCTGTAAGGAATGGAAAAAACATAATAGGTAGGAATAAAGAGAAGTCATATTTATGTTACATAAGAATATGCAGTTATTGAGCACAGGAAGAAGAAGAAGCAAAGAGGTGGAAAGAAAAGAATGAGAGATCAAGAAGGAGAAGAAAAAAGTAATGTAATGAGAGGAAAGATTGGAAAGCAATGAGATGAAGTCTGGGGAGGTGGAAGAAAAGAAAAGGATTGTTTTTTTAATGAAAGAAAGAAAGAGAACTGAAATAAAGAAGTAAAAAAAGAGAGAGAAAAAAGAAAGTGAAAAGAGACAGGAGGGTAAGGAAATATATTGTGAAACATTTGGTGGAAAGGAGAAAAGGAAGAAAAAAAAGAAAAGAAATAATGTGGATTCCTGAGGGGGTACAAAAAATGGAGTAGAAAAAGGAGAATATTAAAGGGAAAAGAAGAACAGGTCTGCTTAGTCACTCAATAGAAACCGTCATGTTATCAACATCTTTTGGCAGCATGCCGTGTTGGGGTGATCAATTAAAAAAAGGGGTGATCAACGAATAAGTTACTTCTCTCACTTTTTATTGGATCACTAAAAAGCCTAAATTTAAAAAAAAAATAAGTGGGTACAAACTAGGGATCACTTTAGCATAAACTTATATTACCAATTGAACCCCCCACAAAAAACCTATTTAAGTTTTTTCTAGATAATAAGGAATAAATGTTTAAATTGTCAGCCCTCTAGCTCCATTGGGGTGGCCTGTACGCACAATACATACACAGCCAGCCAGCTGGACCAACTTGAAAACTGAAGAATCCTATTTTGACAGTTTTGGTTGACAGTTTCTAATAATAAGAAGAATAGCATGAAAATGAGTGAAGGTGGGGGGAGCAGACGCAGAGGAGAAAAAGGAACAAAAAAGAAGAGTAAGAACATGGAGAGAGCAGGAAGAAGATATGAAAAAAGAAGAGAGACTATATTAAAGGAGGAATTGAGAGGCAATAGTAAAAGTAAAAAGAAGAAATAGAAAGTGAAAGTTTGGAAAAGAAAGAAGTAATGAGAGAAGAAAAATGGAATGGAGAAAAAGTGTAACAGAAAATAAGGAATAGTGGTATTATAGGAAGAGAAAGAAAAGGGAAAATTATTTTTAAGAGAAAGAAGAAGGTGCTTAACAAGAAAACAAGAGTAAAAAAATAGTGGGAGTAAGACAAAGGTGTGGATGAAAAAGAGAGAAAAGTTGACAGGAAAAAATTGGAGAAAGAAAACCAAGTTTTATGAAAGTGAAAGTGAAAGTAGAAACGAACGTAAGGAGAAAGTAAAATGCAGGGTTAGTGTTAAAAAGTGCCAACTGCTAATGAAAGAAGCAATTAAAGAAGTATAAGACCTACAAGAAAATAAAAAGGAAAGTCTAAATAGTTGTGAGAGAGAATTTGTTGAAAGTAAAAAGAAATAAGGACAGCAAGATAGTTAGAATGATAAAAAAAAAAAAAATAATACGAAAATGTAAAAGAAAAAAAAGAAGAGGAAAACTAGCCGAGTGTGGGTTTCATTTCAGGAAAGAATAAAAAATAAAATAAAAAAAAGAAGGAAGATTCAACAAAAGGTGAGAAAACACCTACTGCAGGATATGAGTGAGAAAGAAAGAATTCCTTTTTTTTTTAAGAAACAGAGAGAGGAGAAAGAAAGGTGTCTTCTTTTCCCCCCACTTAAATAAGAAAATATAGACAAAAGGGAAAGAGAGTAGGGGGAAAGAAAAAAAGTTAAAAAGAAAGATGAATCATCATGACGTTTTTGCGGACCGGTCAAAAGAGTTGACCTGTACATGCAATGGCTGTGGGTCAACATAACACCCTCAGTTTTGCAACCACCTTCCTTTCTCTACATCCCATTTCCAAACTCCTGCCTTCCAAAAAAAAGTAAGAAAAAGAAAGAAAAAAAGATTAAAAACTCCTCCTTGCAGATTGGAATTTATATATCACTGCTAATATCTCTGGTGGTAGCATTAAGGAAGGTAGTGGAAGAAAGGTTCCTGGTCTGAGCAGTGTGCATGGGGTGGAGGAGTTTCCAATGTGAGGGGACTCAAAAGTAAGGGGTAGGGAAAGAGATAGTGGCCTTGCAGGGAGGGTAGTTTAGAGTAGGGTGGAGTAAGGAGTAATGATGGCCAGTGAAGAAGGGCGTGGATGGGTGAGTGTGCTGAAATAAACCTAGGCACATGGACAGCTTGGGCTGGCTGTAAGATACTCAGACCTTGGTGGTGGTGGCAGTTACGGTGGTGGTGAGCACCTCACAAACCCCAGAGTGAGAGTAAAGGGAGAGAATGCTTAGGTGTTCGGGGAGGGTAGAGTTTGTTGTAAAAATGGCTTGGATGAGGGCAGCAGAGACATAGAAAGCAATGTAAGAGGATGGAAAAAGAATTTTAGGGTGAAAAAATGGGGAAAAAAGGGTTGTGTTGAAGTCTGCATTGTAGGGGTAGAGGTGTGGGGATATTGTGGAAAGATGTTGTTGTTGTTGTTATTATGGATGTTGTTATGCATTCTGCATTTTTGTTGTTCTATTGATGGCCATAATAAAAAATGTTTACAGTATTGTTGTGCATGTTGGTGACATTGTTTTGTGTATTGTATTTTGTATTGTATCATTAGATGATAATAATGGGCATGTTTCTGGGTGTTGTCATGTTTGTTTTGGGGTATTGATGTTAGGACAATTCTTGGGGTTGTGTGTTTTGTTGTGCATCACTGGGTGATTTTGGCAAGCTAGTTAGTGAATGTTGTCCTTGTCAAGAGTGTTGTTGTTATGACTATTTGTGTGTTGTGTATTTTATTGTTAGACTTGTTAGTGGAATTGTTTGTATTTTTATGGATGTTGGAAGCATATTGTTTAGTGAGCTTTGAGATAGTCTTTTCTTTTCTTTTTTTCCATTGTTATTTTATTTGTTAGCTGATAGAAACAGCAGATGTTTTTAGTGTTGCCGTGAGGGCTATTGTTAGTACCATGTATTTTGTTTGATAATAACATTGTGTTTTTTGTAAAAGTTGATTGCATTGCATTTTAGTAATGTGATACATTTCCTTACTAATGAAGTTATAGTGAAACTATCAAATATTGTTAGTATCGGATGCTATAACTTTTAGTAGTGTAGTCATTGTTATAGTGTTATGGATACTGTTGTGTTTTGTTGTGGAAGATATAGTAGTCATTTTGGTGGATTTTTGTTTTGAATCATGAATGTTCAAAGTTGTAAAACTTTTCTTATGACAGCAGACTTTCTTGCTGTTGAGAAAGTTGTTATTGTGGGCTTTTATGTTTTATTCATACTTTATGCTGTTGTGGCTATATATTATTTTACTTATCCATATCACTCTAACCAAATATCTACCTTCAGTGTGCATAATGCTCGCAACACTCTCCCATACTATGTTCATTCATTTGCTACAAGTTAGCTTATTACCCTTGGATCCATTAATAATTAGTACTCACCAATGAACTTACAGAGTTATTCCATAGAACATGTCAAAATATGCTACATTTCAACTGTCATAATTGACCTTACTACCAATGGGTCCATAAATATTTCTATTAAAATGGAAAAATTCTATTTATGCAATTCAATGATAATAAATTATACATAGGGGCAAACTTTTAACAAAGTTAGAATATAACTGCTGTGATTTTAAAATGAGTCGTGAGTTGTTCAGGCTATTGATCTCATTTTATTTGTTGGTTTTGTTGATACCACAATATTTCAGCCAATCGATTCTATGGCCATCCTCAGGTGTGCAGTCTATATGAGAGATACCTTCTGAAATTTTGAGAAGTGCATATACAAGTCAAAATATACTTGCTAGAATTGGTTGGAACTTTATAACTGCTTTCATCACAGTCCCAGCCTTGCCAAAATATAAGACTCAACATAATAAGAGCCATGGTTGCCAGATTTGGCCTTAAAGGGGGATAATCCATGCTTTATCTCTGAGACTTACCCAACACAGGCATTGGAATAGCATCGGATTTGGAAATTGAGTGAGTCTGGAGGCAGAGGTTCAATACTACATTCTCAAAATCTCAAGATAATGGTGTTTTCTTTCCTTCAAGATTATACATTCATAAATGTGCAAATAATGTGATTTCTTTTTTCATTAATATTATTAAACTGTTTTCTGCCACAGACACGGTAACTTGTCCTAGCAAGTTATCAGTCCAGTGCCATGGAGGAGATAACTCATTTTATTCTTTTTTTCTAATATATAAATGAATATACTACAACTATTAGACATTCTGTTGTAGATATTAATTGATTTAAATGAAAATAAAACCATTTTAAACATGCAATGAAGACTTTCTACTTTCATTATTTTTTTACTAGAAAAACCCAGCACAGGATTTACACTGTTAAAAAGTATACTTGGTAGCAAATAGGTTAAACCATGTTCTGCTTTATTTTCAAACTGAAGAGATGCATCATAGAATTTCTATTGTCCTACTTATTGTAGTTATATTTTGGAAATGATAGTGAAAAACTTCTTGTGTGCTGCACTTGAGAATATGATTATAACTGTCATGGTGGTCAGGTGCATTGTTGTAATAGCTATTATTGTTGTTCTGACATTGTGAATATTGCTTTTGTAAGTACCATTTAGAATGTTGTCTATCTGCCAATTGTTTAGGAGACTTCAGTTGTTACTATAACAGTTTTTATTGTAAATTTTGTTTCTCTGATCAGATCTATGCTTTCATTGTTATTTTTGTGGCAAGTATCATAGGTATGCCTAATAAAGGTATGTTTACCCCAGTAGTAATTCTCTTATTTGGAATTAGAAAATCTTCCTAAATTTACACTTTTTTTTGCACCCACACCAACACGAAGGAATCATCAATATAATTTCACAATTTACAGGTTATATATTCTTTTCCTTTTTCTAAAGTATTACTGGTAAAATAGGTTTTTCTCTCTTTCTCTCATATATAT
>VCCN01000262.1:4665710-4676022 GCA_006491835.1 Architeuthis dux | reverse complement strand
CTCATCTCAGAAATACCGAACTCAAATGGATTCCATTTGAACTTAAAGTGAAACAAAAATCATATGGAAGCCTGACTTAATCATATTCAGTCTTATGAAATTGATCCATTTTTGCATTGTATTATTACTTGTGATGAAAAATGGATGTTGTATAACCAGAGAATATCTGCATAATGGATGGAGGCGTTTGAGCTGGAGGTGTACGAGCCAGGGGTCTGCCCCCAAAATTCTGGAAAAACAGTGTAAAATTTAAGGCAAATCAGTATAATTCGGGCATCACCATGTAAATTTTCGGGCAAATCAAATGAAAGAGAAGTGGTTTGATAAATAATAACTTCATTCAAAGCAACCAAATAGTGAATACACAGTGATGGAAATGGTTTTTGGGAACTAGGTATATGGTAAGGCTGTATCTAGGATTTATGCTCAGTGATCACAGAGGAGGCCACCAGGGATGAGCAAAGTGAAATCATGCAGCTGGGGGTTCCGGGGCACTGTAAGCCCTCAGGTGGAATTAAAAAAAAATATGGCCAATTTTGGGGCCATTTTGAGACATATGAAACACCTGGAAATTGAGAAGGTATGCGCCGTACCCCACACACATGCCCTGCATTTTCACCTCTAGATATGTATACCAGCTGGAAATATTGCATTCAAAACTCAAACAAACAGCACTCAGTTTGGAGAATTTTCTGCCTGATGACACCCACCCTTATGCTAAGAAAATGCTGATATTAAAGTTGAATCAGTTGAAAATGAAGACTTTATTGCACTCTGACCATTTACCCAACCCCTCTCTAACATCCAGCCCACTTCCTTACAGGTGAGAACTTCTCTGGTCAGTATCAATGAATTTATCTGTTCTATAAATCAAGAATTGTATGGGAACAGGGCAGGCACAAGGTGTTCATGGGCCCTAGGCGAGACTAGCACTACAAGACACACTTTTTGACCTAGAACATTGCAAATGCTCATGAGTACAGCCTGTAGAAATCTTCTGAAAATCTTTTTCTCATTTTTTGAAAAAAATCCTTTTTTCAAGAATAAAGCAATTTTTGGAATACGAGTATCGCTTTTTCAGATGAAATAGTAGCAGAGAAATACACACATGCACACACTCCCTACCTATTTCCCAACAGGCAAAATCAGGTCAAAATCTGACAGTAATTTTTTATTATTTATTTTTCATTAGATGAAGTATTGTAAACCAATTCTTCTCAAAGTCAGGTTTGAAAAACCTCTGGAAGATCCCATGAAGATTGTTGGGACTCACAGATTTATTTTAAAATCTTTTTTAAAGAATAATGTTTTTTTAAAATTGTTGAACTCTTGAGGTCTTTTTGGACTCTTGTATAATTGTGTCAGTGCTACAGGACATATTACAATGATTCACTTAATGGTTGGGTGGCATGTTTTTAATTTTTCAAATTGTTAAATCATTTTAAATAAAGTGTTTGGGTCTGACTGATTTTGATAATAATAACCATTTGATGGCAATATCCACGATCATAATAAACTTTTTCCTCTGCACTTATCTATACCACTTCACAAGTGACAAATTTTATTTATAAAAGATCACAATTTAGATACACGAGTAATGGTTCACATTCTCTTTAGAGAAATGGAATTAGTGATTATTAATGTCATAGGTTATTTTAGTGGGGAGAATTAACAACTATAAAACTGATGTCTCAGCGATTGGATATTTAGGTTTAACTTTGAAGTCAATTTTGTTCTCTTTTTCAGAATAAGTAGATGTATCAACAATCCATAAAGCACTAGTCATAAAGCTATGGTAAGTAAACTGTTCTCACAAGTCATTGGCCTGAGTTCTATTCTCACTTTGTGCCCTATGATTATGGCAGTTTACAAAAGCTTGTCTATGTAACGTTATGAGGAGATACCTTTTGTGCTTGTTACAGCTCTGTCCCTAATTGCAACTGACATATATTGTGAATTACTACCTTACCTTATCTTACATTCCATGACTTTTGGAAACAAAAGACACTGGGATTGCAAACGGATACAGCATTGATTCTCAAATGGGAGGCATTTGGCTCATAGGTGGTGAATTTTAGCGAGAGGAGGAATTGGGGAGGGATTTCAGACAGGGGAGGAACATATAATGGAAAATATAATGGTGAAAAAATTACTAGATGACAATTCAAAATGGGGAGAGGAATTGAGAAAAACTGGGATCACCAGAGGAGGAATCTGACCTGGGACTCTGAGAACCACTTGGATAAAGAAAAAGTTTACTCATTCCAAATCTTTGAAACAAAATACATTTCCTCCATTTTTTATGACTGACAAAGTTTTAGTGATCTCAATAATTTATGATATTTGTGGATATTTCCCCATTATTTTTTCAGGACAATAATACAATTATAGCAGCACCTGTAGTATTGATATTTATTTAATTCAAAATTTGATCCCTCAAGTTTCATCAATGTCTTGTTGATGCCAATTTTGCAATTGTGATATGAAGTTGGGACAGAGATCAACAAATCCTATCATATGAGTCCCACCACAACAGAACATAAAGAAACTCCTAGTTAGACTAATATTTATACGAGATATCCTCTAGCATGGACAGAAGAATGAGAACAATCTACCCCCATTGATTGAATAAGGGGTTCAGTTTGAAATTCAAAGAAGATTACCAACTACAACAGATTTCTGAAAATTGCACAGGATATCTTGGCCAGCTGGTTGGGAGGCGATCACCATTAGCACGCTCAGGATTTGTCCTGAGAAGCTTTTGGGATCCCCCCACCTCCAATTATCCCGGTCCTCTTGGCAATTGTCTCAGTGACAGAGATTTGGGATTCTCCCCCCTCAAGTCTCTAGTCATGGGGACATGGGATCGCTCCCTCCCTCCCTCCTACTGAATACTAAATGACCCACCAAGGGTGGTTGATGTGCCATTAAACTAAACAAAAAAAAACAAAAAAAAACAGATTCCTGAAGAAGGCTGGAGGGTACAACGGCCAAAATATGGTGTGACTATAACAACTAAGATGAGGACACTAGTCCAAGTAAATCAGTGTATAATAATAATATGTATCTATGATACATTATCCAATACTAAGGCTTAAAACTTAGATTTTGTGGTGAGTCCATTGCACTACCATAACTGACTCGACAATATTACTAAACTTAGCTTTGTATATCATAAGAACAGACAGGTGGGGGTGGATTTGGGGGTAGGACAAGTGTTTTATATCAATATTCCAAGTGGGAAAGCCTGCCTTGAAAATCAGCATTCAACTGGGTTTGAACACTGATCTCTGGAATTACATAACTATCTCAGTCACGAAGCAGGCCAGGACTGACTTATCACAACAGGACATGCAATAGGAAAATAAAAAGAGAAGTGGAATTTGTTACTGGTTATCTCAAATATACAGTCATTCATTTTTTATAACATTGGCTGTGACAAAATTCATTGTGTTGAATGCCATATGGAAAAGTGACACTCGATATGTGACTAACAATAGTTGAAGAGCACAAGTGGAATAAAAGCAATAGAAAAAAAGGAGAAAAATACACTGAATGCACATAATATGAAAATTTAGAGATCTAAGTATCATGACCCATGTAAAACGTATCTCAAAAAGGCTATATTTTATCATTACTTTGCCTCATACCAAGGCCGCCAGAGTATATCCATATACATCCGAGTATTGTATTACTGAGTATAAATCTTGTTAAATAGAGATACAATGCAATTTGCTCTAAGCAGTTTGGTGTAGGGTTTAGACACATGGCTTTTTTTAGAAATATACATATATCATATATATATATATGACAATATTCACAAATATTTATAACACACAAATACTCATAAAAACATGCATGTACAGATATAAACATGCATATGTTAGTCATACATATATATGTGTGCATATGTACGTGCACGCAAACACATACATATGCATATATATAAGTATGTGTCTGTGCATATATATGTATATGTGTGTGCATGTATACATACATGTGTGCATATATATATACACACACAATTATATGCGCTTTACATAAATATATACATATTTATTTTATAGCTTTATTAAGTCTGGTTATCTTTCTTACATATCCATTTGTAATACTTATTGGTAAACAAATAAGTATGTATGCATATTTTTCATGAAGTATATAATTTTCTCAGTTGAAACATGTTAGGTAATAAATAATTTTTGCAAATTATTTCCGAGTCTCCACATTGTCTTTTCGTTTCATCATATATATATGTGTGTGTTGTATGATTGTGTACATGTGTGGGTATGTATTTTTGTATGTATATAAGCTAGTCATATTTATGCACTTATGTACAGATAATTCCACAAATATTGTTATATTTTTCTCTCATGTATATCACATTCATTTGTGTCTTGATCACTTTCATATGTAATGTGTTCACATATACATATAAATATACATGCACATGTCTTCATATAGACATATGTATGTTATTTTCTGTACTTATATTCTTATGTGTTTATTCTGTCTCTCTTATATGCTGCCTCTGGTATATTCTGTCTCTCTTCTGTCTTTTTCTCTCCCAAGTCCCACTTTGGGGAAATGTAATAATGTCAGTTGGGCTCTCGTATTTCAATGTGGTTCAAAGAAGTATAAAAAGAATACCAATAAAACAAAACAAAAAAAACGACCCTAGATACAAAGAAAAAGTTTATACTGAGAAAAATCGAATACAACATGACAAAGAAGAAACTTTACTTGTTATCAGTCTCGTAAACAATGGCAAAATGGATACGACATGGGTAAACTGATGACAAATTGATGGTTTTCAGGTTGCTTTCACCAGGAAAGATTATATTTAAAGTTTGAACATTGTAGAAAATTGACAAATAACATTATGTTGAATATTTTCAAATTATCATTATTTCTTTTCTATTGATTTTCAAAAGAATATTTTTTCAAATCATTAATTCAATTTTGTTAAAGGTTTTCCTATAAGATCATCAGTATCCATTTTTACCATTGTAGGAATTCAGCCTGTTAATATTTCAAGTTGCACCCAAAATTTAATAAAAATAT
The DNA here is from genome assembly GCA_006491835.1 of Architeuthis dux. Lineage (NCBI taxonomy): Eukaryota > Metazoa > Mollusca > Cephalopoda > Oegopsida > Architeuthidae > Architeuthis > Architeuthis dux. The sequence goes on along the minus strand of VCCN01000262.1, from coordinate 4,670,961 downwards.
GATGTGAAACAAAAAGCTACAACTCTTAATTTTGATTAACTTTTAAAAATTTTGTTAGAGACAGATCATAATTTCTGTGTTTAAAAACAAAAATTTTTTTTAATTATTTTTTGGTTTATATTGGCTGCTTAGAAGTTTACAAAATATTTTGATATACAAAATTATTTTTCTTTTCTAATAAACTTGAGTAAAAACATTTTTTTACATAGATTTTGTTGTTGCTCTGGTGCTGACGTTGGGCTGATATGAGATTCTTTCGATTCAAAGATTCACAACAATAAAAAGTTTAGATTTCTTTTGGCCTGATTTACTAAAAGTAATACAGGAATACCTTAAATATTGCAGTTCTGATCTGTGTGGGTTTTAATGTACTATGGTTATGGTATTTCTGTACATATAAATGAAACTAAATATAAGCTGAAAAAGGAAGAAATTATAATATAAGACCTTGAACAGTGCAGTTTTGAAAAGTGTTGACAAATTTTGGTACAAATAAACCATAACATTTTGTTCAGAATTGATCAAGGCGATTGATAAGGCGAACTCACATTGCTATATAGAAAAGTTGACAAAGTAGTAAGTTAATTTGGATTAATATCAATATCATTAAGGGCCCCTGCAATCTTAGGCAATAAAAACAGATGTTGTGCTTGTTCAAATATTTATGAGCAGCAGGACCAATATCTGTTTATTCCTACACTAACATAGTACCAGACAAAAATGACAGAATTATTTACATATGAATCGGCACATCTGCCTAGGATTAGATTATTTGTATGCTCTGTCTCATTTAAAAATGTCACTTCCCAGCCATCTACCTAGGATCAAAGTGTAGTATGTATGCTCTGGCAGAAGTTACAGACAGAGAAACAAAGAAACAATCAGAAAAAGTCACAATATTCATTATATAGATTGATTTAAAATTCCTAGATAGCAAATATATAAAGCCTAATGACATATTTTTGCTAGTAAAATCTTTAAAAAGATGTTGGACATTGCAAAAAAGTAACAGACTGTATATTGGCTAATAAGTTTTTAAAAAATATTCAAAATACATCAAATTGGCTGAAGCAATGAAATATCTAATGGTTTCTTTTCCTAACAATAGGTTTTCAACAAATTCCTCTCCCAAGTAGTTAAAATGAAGAAGACTGCATTGTGAATTCAACAGCACCAATGTGAAATCATTTTCTTGGACCGTATCCTAATATAATGAAGTAGTGTACAATCTAGTCTGCTTGGGGCTATCAAATTAATGATGTACAATATTTAGACAGACAAGCAAACAAACACATTCTCAAATCTAAATAATTGTCAAGCTTGGACTTTCTTTTTACTCAAATCCGTTTGATTGGATTACCATAAAATAATTATATTCTTGATGACGGTATTCTCAATACCTGGGTATGAAAGATTTTACAAGTATAATAAAAATTGCTCATAAAAATACATACCTTTTTTAAATGCATTACTTTACATCTGTTCCAAAGATTTAGCACATGAATCGAACCCCAGAAATAGTTGGCCATAGTCCAATACTGTAGTCCCAAAGTTTCAGTTTCTTCTCTTTGCACACTTAGCAGAGCAGGATCACAAAGTCTGCCATGACCATGCAGGCAGAAGGGGGGGGGATGTTCCCAAGTCCAAGCTGGTCATTGGTCACAGGTCAAATCCTGAATCCTGAACATGTTGGTCAAAGATCCCATGATGAATCCTGGGCTTGAGCCCACCCAACTTCTCAGCCAGAAGGCTTTGATATCCTGTGCAACTTCTCTCAGGACAAATCCTGAGCATGCGACAAGTACCCCAGGACGTATCCCGGGCTGTGTTTCTCTGAACTTCGAAGCCATGAACATTTTTTGAAAAACAGATACTACACTTTGATTTTAGACAAAAGGCCCCAACCAATGGAGGTCTCAAAAGTTTTAACTTGCTGAATGATCTCTCACAGCTCTCTCTGACTTTTCTTCTTTTTTGTGAAGAAACATTTCATGGTCTTCTTCTGAAATAAGGAAATGGCACTTTTAATAAAGCATTACATTTCATAGACTTTGTATAAAGTTCTTAACCACCACCCTAGTTTGCTGGTACGGACTGAACAGTGGTACTGTGAGGTATGTGATCATGTAGCTCCGAGCACTGTACTTTTACCTAATAATTTATATGTGGTCTAACAATCTGACCATCCTAGTGTTTCTCACCCATGATAACCAAAGAAAGACTATACATCTGGAGAAAATTCTTTTAACACTATCTGAGGATGGCTTGCCTGACTTTAATAGAAACTGCTCAGTGGCGCCCTCTTCAAGTGGCGCCCTGGGCACGTTCCATATCTGCCATACCTATGCCACTGATTGTGTCACTCAAATGAAAATATCTTAAAGGACTAAATTTATTACACTGTACAATAATTCATTGCATTAATTTTACTGAAAGTCTTTACATGATCAGTTTTGGAAACAGAAATCGTGTCTCAAGGGAAAAGTCTCTTCAAGCCTTGTTAGAGAAGAAATATTTCATCTATATTAAAAGAAAATGAAATTGTTAAGGTTTTTTAAAGCTCTTTTCTTATTTCTAATCTGCAAATCTCTGATAAAAAGCAAAGCCTTCAGCCACGAAGCACATCTCCTCACTGTACAATAATTGGGTACTAAAAAAAATTGTCGCACAAACCCACATAAAAAAAAAAGAACGAAACAAAAATTTTAATTACCATCTTCCCTCGAGAAAATTTTTTTCTTCTCTTCGATTCATCTGAAATATTCAAAACCGAAGCCTTTTTTTCTCTTTTCTTTACACATTGTTGAAAATCACCTTGCGAAATCAAATTTAGTAAACCCTGGTGATTATTGTGTTTGTTGACCAACTTTCATTTTCATATTGATTCTGGAAATTTTTTCTTTCCTCTTAACTAATGATTTTTTTTTTAGCAGTTTCTGCTTCCATTGGAGAAAGTTTTTCTTTTCACCTTTATTTTGCTTATTGATTTTGACTTTCACCAAAGAACGTTTTTCTTTTCTACTCCCTTATTTTGTTCATTGACCAACTTTCACTTTCACTCCTAATTTTTTTCCCCCTTTTTACACCTTCCTTATTTAGTTAACTTTCACTTTGGGAAATTTTATTTTTCCTTCCTTTTTCCTCATTTTCTTTATTGACCAACTTTCACATTCACTTTCATCCCTAATTTTTTTCTTCTTTCATGCTCTCTTTATTTTGTTAACTTTCACTTAAAGAATTTTTTTTGTTGCTATTTCCTTATCTTCTTCATAGACCAACTTTCACTTTCATCCCTAATTTTTTTCCCTCTTTCATGCTCTCTTTATTTTGTTAACTTTCACTTTGGGAAATATTTTTTTTCACTTTTCCCTTATTTTCTTCATAGACCAACTTTCACTTTCACTTTCACTTTCATTCTTAATATTTGCCCTCATTGATTCCTTCTTTATTTTCTTAACTTTCACTTTGGGAAATTTGCTTTTTCTTTGCTTTGCCTAATTTTCTTTATTGACCAACTTTCACTTTCACTTTCATTTTAGGAAGTTTTTATTTATTTATTTACTTTCCTCTTTCTTTCCTGTGTTACGTATTAGTATAACTAATTCAATATGCAAATTTCTAACATTTCTGTGTTAATAACATGCCATACTTTTTATCATATTAACACAGTAATAACTTTTATTGTCATAAATTGCACATCCCGAGGCCACCAAGAATCAATCAATATTAGTCAATTATTATATTAAAGCAGGGAATATATCAGGTACAATTCTCCCACACAGCTTTCCATAACAAAAAATGTGAAGCATGTATGAGAGCAAAAGTCTCTATACTTTTTTATGCCACAAAAAAAGAAATCCAATAGGAATGAAAAACTATGTATGTGTATCTAAACAAAACTACTCTATTGTAAAAGTCTTAAGAACAGAAAATTCAGTGAATCTTTTATGCATCATTAAAAGCTTATATTTTGCTTCATCCATATTATTTACCATATTTAGTATTAATTTAGATGTATATCAATATTACCAGTATTTTCACTCTCCTTAAACAACCTTGACTTTAAGGGAATATTATTAAGTGACAAAAGAAGCCACTTACAAAACATCTTGGTATGGTGGGTGACAGTGCTGACACCTTAATTCTATGTTCTTCGTTTTTTTCCAAATATTGCGAGTCAAAATTGGGGTGCATCCTTGAGTTCCCACACAAATAGTATTTAGTAGGTTTCAATGGAGATCAAGTGACACCAAGTGTTTTCAATGCTCCAGCACTTTTTTCAGTATTCTAACCGATTTTAGTAATGTTGTCATCTTGCATGGTTTTGAGTCTTTGGGTTTCCAATTCTTTAGCAAGGATCATCAAGATTGTTCAGTTTGCTAATAATGATGGAACCTTCATGTTCTATAATATTATTCAGTTCTCTGGTAAAATCCAGATATTCATCCAGATTTTCACTCTCTTAAATTTATTATTATTGAAGTTTATGATTAATTATTTCTTATTTATTTATAACTTGTAATTCAAAGAATTTTTATTTTTATTGCTATTTTTTACTATTTTTCTTTTATTTTAAAAGTATTCGTCTGTTCTATTTTGTTTCTAAGTTATATGTGCTGCAAATAAGACAAGTAAAAAAATGTTTGTGATGATCTATTTTAATCAGAGGGATATCTCCTTGATAAGCAAACAAGACCCTTTTGTGACCCACACACAACATCCACAACCCAATAGCCATGACCTCTAGCAGAGTTACAGCCTTCAGCTTGAGAACCATTGCATAATGTAATGATTTTGGTGAGGATATTACTTTTTGTCACATAAGCATATACAAAATGGAGAAAATTCTATTCCGGCTATGACAAAAAAAAAAAAGTAATTTTAGTCAGCTCTGTAAATGAAATACTTACCTTATTTTCTCATTATAAAAAGGTTTGGTGAGTAAGTTATATATTTGACCAAGTGTTTCCATTGAACAAAGTTTTCATGGATCTGTGTATATTCTTTTATGTAAGAAAAATCTTCTGATTATTTATTCCTTATAAAAAGTTATGGTAAGTTATTTATGTATGTGACCAAAACAATTTCTATATTTTTCCATGTTCCATGTACTAAATATACAAACAAATTCTGAATAAAGCCAACCCAAGATGGATTCAAAACTCTTGCCATAAACACTTAATCCAGCCCAATTAATACCTGGTTATAACTTAAAATCCCAGTGGTAGCTTTATTTATTTATATACGTTTT
>VCCN01000262.1:4540484-4556486 GCA_006491835.1 Architeuthis dux | reverse complement strand
AAATTAACTTCTTAGGTAGAACATGACATGAAAAAATATTTAGTCAGCACAAGAAGAACTTCCTTATGGGAAGAGGTATTGTTACTATTATACATTGATTCTTTCTGTCTTTCTCACAATGTTTCGGCTGCTGTACCCTCTGGCCTTCCTCTGGGGTTTGTCACATTTGGTATCTTTCTGGGAATGTCAAAGGGAACCCTTCATTTGAATCATGGGGATAGGTTGATCTTATTCTTATAACTGTCACATCCAGTTTCTTTCCTATAGAACTTGTAGACGTCAATTCTTCCTTAAGATGCCAATCTGCCTCTCCCTGGTCTGGTGTATATTTCAGCACTACCTGAACTTGGGATTGAACTCGTGACTTCCAATATGAGGAAATTGGTAAAAAAAATCAGTGTATAATAGAAAACCCCAGTATTTGTACTTGTAAAAAGGATAGCTTCTAAGAAACCATTTTCATTGATACTAGAAAAAAGTACTTTTTGAATCTGAGATAATTCATATTGTCTAGAATTTTTCATTTGGAAAAATGCATGAATTTATATTTAGATGTAATGGCTATCTCACAATATGAAACCATTCCATTGCATTCTTGTTAACCTTTGCAAGTTCAACAAATAAAGGCAACTTGGATATGCTAATTCTTTGAAGAGAGTGTGAATTTGCATTCATCCATATGCACATTAAAAGGCCAATTGCTATATTCTTAAACTTGTGGGAATTTTTTAAATTACTCCCCTACAAACTGATTTGGCACTTTTTAGAAGTCTACTTTTATATTTTATAATTTGTAAATATTAAAGATTTTCAGATAGAAATATATAAAGCATTGATTATGTGATGTTTACTCTCATGTTAAGGTCAAAGAGATTAAAATATTCACTTGTGGATAGTCTGTAAAATTATTTCTCAAAACATCCTTCAGCTTTTAGGATAGGTAAACAAACTTCCCTGGTATATGATTGTTCTGTATTGCTTTAGGTAATATTTTTATTGCTAAGGAGGCTAATCTCATTAGTAAAATAAATTATTTAAATCATATAAGTATGTTACAGTTTACTTATACAGATAGAATTTAAGTTCATCTGATCATTTTTGCTCAGTTTCTTATTAGTCAACAGTTGAAACATTCAAATCAAAATGATTAGGGTTTGTTTTTCTACCATTATTAAATTTGGTAAAGATCTACATCCATTAACCAAGTAAAAAAAAAATAGAAACAATTTTTTTCGGCAGTGAATTTTTTGTGCTTTTCATCCATTAGACCCTAACAATCTTCCTGGAATATTTTATTTTTCAGAAAAAATATTTTTTAAGGTTTTATGAGGGGGGTTCTAATTACAATGTATCGTAAACAGGACCGTTACTTTTCATCCGTTGTATGGAAGTGAGGCTTCAAATATTCGGTTACTTCCCTGTTGAGCCACCACCCCACACCAAAACACCTTAAAACACAGAAAAATCGTCATTAAAATATTAAAGAAACCTAGTTAACAATCCTCACAAGGGAAGTAACAACATGCTTTGAAGCATTACTTCCATACAATGGACTGAAAGTAATGATCCAGTTTACCATACAGTTACATTGTAAATAGAACCCCCCTCGTAAAACCTTAAAAAACATTTTTTCTAAAAACTAACAACTTCTAAGAAGATTGTTAGGGTCTAACAGATTAAAAGCACAAAAAATCACGAGCGTAAAAAAATTGTTTCTATCTATTGCCGACTTGGTTAACAGATGTAGATCTTTACCTTAAATTTTGACTAGTATTTCTTTCATCTTAATTCCAGTTGCTTTTCATTGCAACTAATCAGGCTGTCAGTCAATGGTAGTGAGTATACAGTAAACAGAAGAAAAAAATGAATAAGCACTAAGAGATACTCGCACTTACAAGCCTTTTACCTTGGAAAACCTGCCTATGGTAACTGCTCTGCCTATTGAGCTACCAGAGCTCTTAGGGCTGGCAAAAGATCACATGTAACCCTTTCTCAAATCACTCAGCACCATATTTGTTATTCTTTACTCACTATCATATCATAGACTGATGGTCTGAGTAGTTGCAACAAAAGCAACTAGAATTAAGATGAAAGAAATACTAGTCAAAATTAATAATGGTTGACAATGCTTCATGTAATAAAAAACAAATCAAGATAATATTATTATTTCTTTTTCTCCTTGATCTGATTTTGAATGGAGAGTTGGAAGTTTTCCTACATTGGGCAGATACAAGAGAATTATGGATAAAAGCCATAAAAAAATTGGAATTATTTGAACTAAGTCAGTTTGGTACTTGCTGTAAAACATCCATTCAGCTCAAATTCACAAGACCATACATACTAATGATTGTAGTATTATATGTACTTGGAGCAAAAAAAGAGGATTTTTGTTTGCACTAAGTCAGGGCTGGCCCGTCCATTAGGCGGATATAGGTGGTTGCCTAGGGTACAAAGGCCCCAGGGGAACACTCCAAACTGAAAAAGATAGTCATTAGAATACAACTAGGGGAAAAGTTTTAAGTCTTGCCTAGTGCACATTAAACCCCTGTGCTGGCCCTGCTTAGCAGTTGAAAAGATAGGTCTAGCCATTTGAAATAATGGATAGACCTATCTTTTCAACTGAATTAGTCTAAGAAACAAAATTAAAAAGACCATGTTATACAGACAAAAAGAAATCATACATAAAAAGGAATAAAAACAGGTCTCGTTAGTCACTCAATAGAAACCATCATGTGACCAATGTCCTATTGCAGATTACCGTGTTGGAGGTGATCAATAACAAAAATTTGAAAAGGAGTGATCAATTAATAAATTACCTCTCTCATCTTTTGTTGAGCTGTAATCACTAAAAAAGTTTGAATTTTCAAAAACAAACGTGAATGCTGCCAGACATAAACTAAGGGACCAATTTAGCATAAACTTATATTGTAAATTGAACCCTCAAATAAAAACCTATTTTGGAGGGAATTTTCAAAAAGCAACAAAAAAAAATTATCAAAAAACACAAAAATAATAAGGTGTAAATGTTTAAATTGTCATCCCTGTAGCTCCATTGATACAGCCTGTATGCACGACACATACATGGATAGCCAGCAATCCAGACCCACTTAAAAACTGAAGAAACCTATGTTGGCAGTTTTGGTGACAGTTTTGGTTGACGGTTTCTAAAAAACAATATTTTGTGTCATGGAAAAATTCATGCAGATAACATAACTAAGTCTTTTGTTAAAAGTGTATCTAGAAACAAAATCAGCCAACAAGTAACAGTCATAATCATGAATGGCATTAAAGTCTAAAACAGCTTTTTTTCTATCCGTTATAATTTTGCATATATTTGCCTTTTATTAAAAACTATCTAACTATCATTCGCTTATTTTATTTCTCTTCTCGAATACATAAACAAAATCACTTGAATTATGCAAGAACCTTTTGACTTGTAGTCAAAGCACTGAAAGATAAGTCGTTTTATGATTAATAATTGATTATAAAATTGATAGTTTTAAATATTACATATACGGGTAAGTCTTTCCATAATAGAACGTTAATACTCTGCGAAAACATACTTTACACTTGTCTTTGATGTTTATCCACATACTCTAAGTTTGAAATCACATTAATACCCATTGCCTTTACTATTTTTTCAAACTATCAATAATGATTCATGAGAGGATTACACTAAAAATAGTTTGATGAAACCAAGTACTAAAATGTCACTACAACAAAAAATCCAGGGTGCTTTTATAACAAGCCATTAGCAAAAGACAATCAAAATTTCCATTAACACAACACAGAGACATTTTTCATCAGTTTATTTTTGCCAGCCTTTGACAAGAGAGTTTGGTGTTGGTTGGGATTTTGAAAACTGTTTTCAAACACCTTTCTTCCAATCGATATGCAAACAGACAGCTCGTGCTGAGAAATTATTCAAAAATTTTGACAAGCAATTTGAAGGACATTTTATTTTTCCAGATAAGGTCAGTCATTGTTTTGTTCTTCTTATTCAAAGAGTGACTGAAGTCATTATGTTTCTTTTGTTCTTCTGCCATATTCACTTTCAGTTTGCTTTTAATCTAACTGGGATTAGCATTAAGTGTCCGCATTGATTCAGGATTTAATCAGCTGATATAATTGTCTTTGAAGACCAGTTTCAATTTTTTTGTGTTACTTTTTTTGCACTCACTGACTAACTAAGACCTTTTGGTAGTAAAGGTGATGTTGATGGTGTCTATGGGATGGGAACTAAATGGAGATGGAATATTTACCCCAATTAATATGCATTGGTATTCAATGAAAATGATTCTAATCTGTTTTGTCATTTTTATGACAAACCTTTCAACAAGGTAGGTGGCCTTATTGAACTCAGGTTCACTCATAAGATGATTGACTTGATTTGTATGCCGCCTTAGTTTTTAACTATTTTTACTAGTTGTTTTCTTTTCTACTCCCCTTTAATTATATAAAACTTTTTTTTACTGCTCAATGTTGTTCTCGACATGTCCTATCATTCTAGATTTTATTATTTTATAAAGAACTAGTTTTCTAAAACTCCATGGGATTTTGTGTATGCAGTTCTTCAAGTTCATAGACCATTTTGGTGCTCCTTTACATGCATGCAAAATACATATATACAAATATTGGGTAGACAATTACATACTAATTATTGAAATGCATGTACATACACAGACAAAAATAAGACAGTATAAATATGTATATTTACATATACAGATATGCAGGATGTTCCAAAAATGTATATATGTTACAATAAGATTTTGAAACTAGTGATTTGTGAAATCCCTGAACATTTCAGCAATTTCATGAAATTCCTAATTTCACAATGAGTGTAGTAATGGTTAACAAGCTTGTGGTGCTGACCATTACTACTGTAATGAGTTTGATACTATGACCTTGTCTCCAACTAAGCTGTATATACACTGTAAATACTGAAGCAGAATACCCCTCCCCTTTAATTTTATAACATCTCTATAAAATATAATTTGCTTTCCTGTGTTGTTATATTTGAAGTTTATTTTGCCATGCATTCATTGGATTCCATTAAATTGTCTTACACTTTTTATAGAAAGCCTTTCAACTCATTAGGCTTGTGTTTTATACTTTTAGGAGTTCAAGCTTGGTCATAATATATCTGAAGGTGCAAGGGACATAAACTCTTATTGAACAAATAGGGAGATTTTGGTTTAAAAGATTTGCAAAGTGATATTTCAGTTTAGAAAACCAGGAGAGAGAGTGATCAAAACTATCAATCAATAATGAATACTTAAAAGATGTAGTGTAAGATTATCAAAAACTCAGAAAATTCAATACATTGACTGGAACGATTCAAATCATTTAAAAATTGGTATGAAAAAAACCTTACATAAATGTATTCATTTGACTTAAATTCAGAAAAAAAAATCAGTTATATATGAAATTTTGCATTAATCCTGTTTTTGATTAACTCTTAAATTCATATGAAAAATTTAAAATTAAATTTCATGGGAAATAACTATTGATTACAGTTACCTCCTTTTGACCGTTAGGTAATTTATTTATATTCTATTCACAGACGAGTTCCACTGTCAATAGGAGCAGTATGATTTTAAGAGTTAATGTAATTAAATTGATCTGAGTGTATATTGTATCATTCCATGTATTTTGCATAATAACCAGAATAGATCTGCACTATAGTTAGATGTAGCCCTACATGTAGTTATTAGTTTAGATCTGTAATTTTCAGCAGATAATGAATAATGTTTGATCTATGTGATTAATATTCACCACTGAATTAGAGGCATTGACAAGTAGATGAGTCCGTTGTTTCGGACAAAGAAACTAACAGAAAAAGTCACACTGTTCATTAGATAGATATATAGATAGATCCACACATATTTGTTATGTGTTTGTATGAATATAGATACATATATATTTATGTATGCATATGAATTTGTAATTCTTATTTCATTGCAACAGACATATATACCTTAATTGCTTAACAATATTCACAGATGATTGCAGATTTCATCAGCAACTGTTTTGCTGGTCAGACCTCCTGCAGAACAATGTCATAATTAACCATCATTCTAGTTTTTCACTCAATTTTCTATTTCGCTTTTTCCATAGTGAATCCTACATTTTTTCTTCTTTTGTTGCAACTGCGCTGCAATGAATCCTCCAACCCCTGTCTTTTGTTATGGACATTACCCTACTGTTCATTATTGTAATTACCACATCTGTCCCATAATAGTTGCTACATTTAGTGTATGAAATGTATATGCAAATGTAACAACTATTATGGGACAGAGATAGAATAATTTTTACTGATCAAGGTTTCTCTTTGCACTCAGACCAAATTGAATGACTGCTGACCCCAAGCTAGGACACAGTGCCACCCACCAAAGGGATTATGGGTGTCCACTTAGTGTTGATTGCCTTTTACAGACTTGTGGATAATTGGGTTCCCTTTCTGAAACATTAATGATGTGCAGATATGGACCGAAATCAGATGTACCTTTATTGTCAGTTACTAATTGAAACATTGGTTTTAAGAGTCACCTTGTTCTGTAAGTTGTTCAGTCATTCTACACATTTAATCCGAATTGGTTGCAATTTTCCAATGACTTCAAGAGGCGATGATTTGTGGTTATTGGTGTACCAAACAGATAAGAGGGTGTCAGTTTTAGATGTTAGCTAGGTAAAGAATTTCAACAAGAAAGTAAAAATACCAACCTGTTAAGCATTTCTTTAGTATAACTATTTTGAGTGCTCAACAGAATTTACCATAGAATATGGAAGCAGATGTGCTAACAAAAATATTAGTCACAAGTATAACCAATACAATAATCAGAACTTAGTCACCTGAAGGTGATAGTAGTAACAATAAGGGTCGGAGCCCTGGGAACAATCCCAAAGAGGCTAGCAAAGAATCTTAGGAATGATTGAGACAATCCAGACAACAGCACTGCTGAAATCAGTTAGAATACTGAGAAGAGTTGTGAGTATTGAGGAGACTTGCTGTTACTTGATCCCCCGAGAAAGCTACCAGTCACTTCTGGTGTGAAAACTTAACGAGTGCAAATAATAAAAAACAAATATAAAAAAAGATTTTTAAGTTTAAACACGTCTAAAAAAAAGGATGTGGATATTAGTCCAATTAACTTCCTGAAAGTCAGCAATGTCATGTCTCCGTGCAACACTCAGTGTTCATCAAAGACAAAATCAAGATAATGAACCATGACAACACCCAGGTTACAATGTATTTGTAACACATCAAGTCTTTGGTCAGTAAAACAAGGAGACAGCCACGCAAACCAAAAAGACAGAATAAAGGCCAAAAAAGAATGAAGAGAAATATTCTTATATTAGAAAAACAAAACAAAATTGAAATAATGCTAAATGTCTCAGGAAAATGTCTCTATACAAGATAAACAATCTTAGAAGCAGACAGATCTTAGAGAAAGAAAAAGATGGAAGAAATATTGATTATTTGTCTACTATTTAATTCGGGAACAGATCGGAAGGGAAAGTAACAATCAGAGAAAAAACAAAGGAAAAATATTTATAAATATAAAAAGAAGAAATTGAAAAAAATACAACAAAAATATAACCAATACATAACTGAGAAATGATTGTCTCATTCAATATGATCGATACAAGCAAAGGGTAGCCATGATAGCTCAACTGTAAGCCAGCCAAAAAGAACGCTGACACATCATATAACACATTATAAATATATATTTATTACAGAAAATTGCATTTAATGAAATCCCTAGGGATTTTGTGAAATCCCTTAACATTTCAGTGAAAGAATGTCATGTAAAATTCAATAGTGTTTTAATCTGATCACTGTTAGCCATTTTGTTGCATCAGTAAAAAGGATTCTCTAAAAACAAGCCTGAAAGCTGCTGGACAAAAACTAAATGATCAATTTAGCATAACATTACATTGTAAATTGAACCCCTGCCCTAAAAACCTATTTTGGGAGTGAATTTTATGGGATATGAGTACTCTTATAGGATGTGATTACTCTTAGTTTTGTTATAGGATATGATTACTCTTAGACTTTTTATATGATATGATTACTCTGTCATGTAATAGGATATGATTTGTCTTATCATAGGATATGATTACTCTTAGTCTTATTATAGGATGTGATTACTCTTAGTCTTATTATAGGATATGATTACTCTTAGACTTTTTATATGATATGATTACTCTGTCATGTTATAGGATATGATTTGTCTTATCATAGGATATGATTACTCTTAGCCTTCTTATTGGATATGATTAGTCTCAGCTGTTTCTTTGATAAATAAAAACTTATGAGCAACGTCATCATCATTCAGTTAATTCTAATTGCTTATTTTTAAAACCTTTTTCATGGGCTGTGGATCACATTGTTCAGTTTTTCTTTAAACTATGCAGCCTCAGAATGCGATGATAGAATATTCATTTGAAATTTCTTAGAAATTTTCAGTCATAAAGAATATTATGTGTGCATACATAGATGTGTGTAAAGGAGCATGCATCAACACACACATTCTAAAGTCTATTCTTTTCAAAATGCTTTTATTATTCCCATTAATATTGCTCACGCCTCAGCCCTACATGGAAAAGAAAATGAAAAAACTTGTTCCTGTTCTCCCTCCTTGCTTCTCTACATGTCAACAATTGATACAGTGTTAATAATATGCCGATTGTGTTCCATTTATTTCAACTCTAATCATTGTAAAGTGATTTCATTTTCAAAACCATTCTGAATTCTTCCATTTCTTCAATATTTTATTTCTACTCATTTTTTTTCATTAGAATTTCATGAAAACCAGTTATTGATTTTATCCAAGAGGCAAATTTACGTAGCAGCGACAAAATACTGAATCTTCATTGCAAACATCATTCTTCTCTGCAATCTGGTTACGTCAGTGACAGTTTCAAAAGTAAATGGCTAATTGGAAGAAAATAAAATAATAAAAGAACAATAGAAACCGTCATGTGACGAACATCTTTTGGCAGCATGCCATGTTGGGGGTAATCAATTAAAAAATTGGGAAAAGGGGTGATCAATGAATAAGTTACTTATCTCAGCTCTTGTTGTGTGAATGATCATTAAAAATGTCTGAATTTTCAAAAAACAAGCATGAACACTGCCAGGCACAAACTAAGGGACCAATTTAGCATAAGCTTATATTGTAAATTGTACCCCCCCGAATTTTCATTTTCAGCCATATAGTTCCATTGGTGCAGCCTGTATGCATGACACACACATGGATAGCCAGCCAGCCAGAGCCACTTAAAAACTGAAGAAACCTATTTTTCAGTGACAGTTTTGGTTGACGTTCCAGCTCTCTAGCTCCATTGGTGTGGCCTGTAGACATGACACATACCAGCCAAGCCAGCCAGCCAGCCAGCCAGCCAGCCAGCCAGACCTACTTAAAAACTGAAGAAACGTATGTTGATGTTGACAGTTTTGGTTGATGGCTTCTAAAAATGGTGAATATATATAAAGGAAGGATTTGAAAAGAAGAAGTGAGAAAAGCATTATGGTAAATTTTTTTCTTAAATTAGGAAATTTTATAAGTTTGAAAATAATTTTATTGGAATTTGTATTCCTGTTTTATTCATCAAAAAATAGATAGATAATAATGTCGGTAAGCATAGGATTAGAGAATAATAAAGAAAAATATTGCAGTAACAATGAGATGTAAAACTGAATTGATCAGCTCGTTAGATCAGATACATTTAAATTTTTTCTTTTTTCCTTTTTTATTACTCTCTACCTCTCCCACATTCTTTTATTTTTTTACATTTTTTCTTTCAATCTGCATATTTTGTCTGATAAAGGAAAAAAAATTAAGGAAGTATAAAACTGAATGTGTCTATTAATTTATTTATGGATTCGCCATTTTCTTTTTTTTACTATTTTTGTGTATGTCTTTTTCAAATGTTGAATAAAGAACAAGATAAAATGATTTATTTATTTACTTACTCATCTTCTTTGCTTCTAGTATCATCTTCCAAAGACCTTCCTGTTTGGAGAACTAGTCTCTGGCTGGTGAAGAAATGACGCCCCACAGAAGAGATACAAGGACTCCGTAAAAAGGACCCTCATCTCTTTTGGAATCAACTATTGTCAGTAGGCAACAGAGGCATCCAACAGGGAGACATGGCAACTCAAGGTTTACCAGGCAACCTCTTTCACCAAAGCAAGCCACAGAGCAAAGGCTTGTAACCCCTCCCAAATCTTTGTTCACAAAGCCAAGCCATGATGATGATGATTTTAGGGAAGTTATGTAATACTAGCATAATACCTGTCAAAAATGACAGGAATATTATTATGGAACTGTGATAGTTGGTTTAATGACAGATATTAACAGATTAAAAATGCAACAAAAGATTACATACTCACAGAGATCCTTTATTCATATATTCACAATGACTGTGGTCAACCGCACATGTGTGTCCTTCCGACCTCTCTCTTCTACTCATAACACAATGCAATATATGGCTCATTGACCAGAACGTAAAACAGCGCCCCCTACTGGAAGTGGACAAGAACTCTTCTGCCCAAGGGGAATAACTCATGATACTTACTTAACAGTTATTTTGTATAAATTTATTCATTTATATATTTATTAAGATGAGATTAATTTGCAAATAATGGGCTAAGAGTTGTTTTTTAATGTTTCTTATTATAAATGTGTGCAGTGTACAAAACCAGCAGCAAACATGTTGCTAGAAGCTAATATTCTATAACTTTGTTTTCACTCTGTACTCTAGCTGTTTAGCCATGGCTGAGTGGGTTTATTACTTTCCTTGTAACCTCAATGCCCTGTGTTCGATCCCACTGTAGGGCTTTGTTATCCTATATATCAGTTTACTTTAGCATGACAGACAGCATTGATTTTTATATAATAAGACTTCCATAGAATCCATCAAAAATGACAGGTAGCATTTTTGCTGTATTATGGTTACAAACCAACAAATATACATAATTTGGACCTTTAGGTAAATTCAAACCAAAAGTTACTGAGCAAAAGCAGGAACCATGTCAGTTTTAGTGCTTGTGTTTTAGCTTTTTTAGTTTTTGTGTTTTATGTATTTTAAAATTTCATCAGTCTACTAAGGTCTATGCCAGGCGATTGAGTCGTGGTCACAGTAATATTTCAAACAGACATCTGCACAAAAAAGTGACTATGGTATTTATATAGTTAAATTCTTTTGCTGAAATAAAAATAGAATTGAAAATCATTTTTTTTAGGTTTTTCTACCTCTTGCTATCTATGAATGTTCCAGTATTTGATAAAAGTTGTCAATCAAAAGAGAAGCATATTTTCAAAATATACCATTGAGATAAATTTCATAAAAATCTTATCAACAAAACTAACAACAAAATATTCAAAGCTGTTTATCAACATGTCGACTAAATGCATTAGTCAGACAAGTGTGGAGTTCAACTCGATGTGACAAGACAAGCACAAAGAAACACCCGAATCCTATTTTATAAGAGTTACCCTTTGAAATTAAAAAAAAATTCTGTTTACACCATCATACTCGGATATTACACCTGAAGAAGGCTGTAGAATGGATCGACTGAAATGTTGGTTAACAACACAAACAACAAGAAGAAGTTCAATTGTCTGAAGAACTATTTGAAAAAATTCAGTAGTATGACATGAGATAAGGATCATGATTTTATGCCGTCCAACATTATCTATGAGGTGCGAGAGGCCTAACAGTCAACAGCATGGAAAGGAAATCGGCGAACTGAGTTCAAACTCTATCTGGCACAGTTTGTGTTCACTTTGCACTAATGCCCTTGGAAAAGGCATGAATCCACTTCTCCCCTCTTCCAAGGGTAAATAGCAGGGCAACTTCATCATTGTAATACAGTTCTTCTTTGACATTGAGTAAAATTTAAATTTATTTAATTTCAAAATTATTAGAGATACAGATCTAATATTTGGGATTTGTCCATAAGTTTGGTATAGGAGCACCTGTGATTTGTTTAGGGGAATCTGAGAGGGTGACTTGTGGAAAGTTCATAAAATTGGGTGATTTGATATGAAATGACTCTATTGTATAATGTTAGTAGAAATGCAATAGGTGAACTCCTATTCATAAAGCTTTTGGGGGTCCCTCTCCATTGAGGACCCAGGTTGTGAGTTAAAATTGCCCCATTCCACCCCTCCCTCAGCTATGCCCCTGCCTAAGGTTTACATTTTTTTTTAAAGTTGATTAAAGAGCAAAGAATATTTCCCAAATTTCAAATTGAGAACTATTAAGAATGTATCAAATTGATATTCTGATTGACTTATTTTTTATGTGTAAATTACTAACAACTTTCTGCAGTTAATTCACCTGCCTGTGAATCTATACAAAGATTAGTTACTTGCAATAAGTAGGTAAAGTAATTTTAAATTTCATCAAAGATAACTGAAAACATAGCAGAGATTGTCATTATTTTAAGATAACAGTACCCTCAAACAGTGATCCCTCTAAGCTGCATGGCTGTGCACAAGAAAAATTATACAGTGCAGTAAAATTGTTGGTCCTGCACAGGCCATGAAAAAATTAGAGGGAACATTGCCCTCAACCTAGAATCAGCTTTTAATTTTACAATTATTTATTTGCTGATTCATCCATTTACATCAAATGAATGAACAACAATTATCTAAATGTCTGGGCTAAAAATTTTGTTCATTTTCAATTTGATATTTTCCAAAGTTTAATATTTTATATATATGACAGGTTATAAATACAGATAGTAGAAAGAGTTGCTTAGATTGCTCATCTCATCTATTTCCTTTGAGTTGTTGTTAACTAAAAGTGGGGGAAAGGTTTAAAATCATGGGTGGGAAAAATAGTTTAGCATTCATTTCATTCGACTAATTTGACAAAGGAGCTAAGTAACAAGTTAACATGTCACATGTTTACTTGAGCTAGGAAACATCAAAGAATCACTTATATTAATATGGTTTCTATTGTAAACATCAGATTTAAAATGAATTGGTGTCTGAGAATGAAGTGTTTATGCAGAAATGGTTAGTTGCAAAGTTCTGAGAAAATGCAAGAGTTGATATAAGAACTTGAATTGAAAGAAGAGAACAACAACAACAACAAACTTCTCTTAATAATGAGATTGCACAGCATGGGTTTGAAAAATGATTGCAATACGGTAGGTCTGGTGGGCTGGATTTATTAAGTATTTTAAAATGTGTTTATGACAGTGGCTGCCAAATAAAAACTATTCCTCATTCTAAATTTATAATAAATTGATTATTTTAGGGAAATCTTAATCTTGTTCATCAAAACAAGGACATGCAGGTACAGTGGCCAAATAATAAACTTTGCATTAAAAAGTACTAGCTGAAGTACCTGTCTAGGCCAGATAAGAGGTCAAGACTTGGACCATAGCTGGTTATAATGACAGTAAAACAATTCCTTAGTACTGATGGTGAGTTGGTAAGTGTTGTTTCTATCAGAGTTAAGTTATGCAAAACTGCTGGGTTCAAAATGTTTTGGTCGTAGTGTTTAAAAGTGACGGTCATAGTGTTGAAAAGTGATGGTCGTAGTGTTGAAAAGTGATAGTCGTAGTGTTGAAAAGTACTAGAATTAATGCAAAATATCATAGTTTGTAGACACCCAGATGGCATCTTCAAACAATGTATTTTTGATAACTTTTTCAGCATCGTTCAAGACCAAGATACATTGTACAGGTCTGCTGCAGACAATGAATTTTTCAGAATTTTTCGGATTATAGTTCTGCTTTAGTCCCATATAACTTCATATACCAAGGTGAAACAAATGAAATGTATAAATAAGAAATGAAATATTTCTGAATTTTCACTCTTTCTTACCAACAACAGAACATTTTATACTATCTTTTATCCTTGCAGCGATAATTCTATAGATTGTAGTGTCTACTTTACTTCTTGGTCTGTATTTCTTGATTCTCAGACATCCCACAATAGAAATATAATTGTGTGGACATATACCTATGATGCAGGGGAGAAAGATATACATGGATCTGCTCCAAAGTTGAATCACTTCCTCCTTAACCCATGGCCTTCCACAAAATTTGATTGAAATTCATTGAGAACCTTTGGCGACAGTGTATTATGTGGACATATAGTTACAATGCTGGGGAGTTAAAGGAATTATTTATTATGAATTGCTGGAACCTGAACAAACTGTTGCTATGCAATACTATAGTGAGCAATTGGCCCGTTTGGATAACATATTTCTGGGGAAAGAAGTTGGTTGGGGATTTTGCTGTATAACAATGCTCATGTGATACAGCAAACAATCATGAAGCCAGGATAGGAAGTTCTTCTACATGCAGCATATTCTCCAGACCTGTCACTTTCAGACTATCGTCTGTTTTGTTCCATGCAACTGTTCTTGTCTGGTTAGAGGCTCCAATGAGTTCAAGATAACAGCGAGAATCTTAAAAAAATCAAGCAAATCATTCAAAATGATCAATGTCTCTGCATCAGAATGATTGAAGAAATGGTCTCCATCGATAATGAGATGGGTCTTGATGTGCATGGGTGTCCACAGCATTCATCATCTTCGACATCCTCTCAACCTTCACAAAATGTTTTGTCATGACATGCCTTCTTCCCCATGAACTTCAGTTAGCATATGAAAAGATCCTGTAGCCATTTTGGTCAATTTCATCAAAACATTCAGGCTGATGCATTACTTGATTTTTGAACTGACCATTTTTATGACACGTCAGAAATCATGCTTACTTCAAGCAATGCATAACAGCGAACTAAAGATGCAAGCAGATTGAAACTTTCAGGGGTTGTTTATGCTCACCTATTAGTTAAAGTATACCAGATGGTTCTTGCATGCACTGTGGTTTGAATTACATAAGCCAGGTCTCATTGTTTAATAGTCACATCTCGTAGAATAAATTAATAGCATCTATGGTATATCTGTTTAATAAATCCTACCTGTTATATCAAAGGTTACATAAACAACTAGTTATAAAATACTTCCTTCAAATGTACTGTGTGACTTGTTTATTTCTTGTTTATGCAAAGAGATACATTCTTTATTTTCTTACCTAATTCACCATAATATTTATTAAATAAATTTATGAAAAACAGGAAAACTTAGTATTAAACCCTCAGGGAATAATTGAAGTCTATGTACACAACAAAACCATTTTCCTGTTTATACACAAGAAAACAATCTGTTGACAGTACAACACTCCACAAGAACAAAAGATGCATTTGTGACTTAATGAAGATTCTTTGAGAAGAATACAATAGAGACTTTTCTCAAAGATAACAATAGAAAGTAAATAATAATGAATTTATACTTTTGATTTAACTTGAAAGATTGTATGTGTATATTCCAAGGTTTTCTAAAAATTATATTTTGAAAAAAAAATGAATAAATAAATAAAAAGGAAAAAAATTCAACATCATCTAAAATCAACTAATTTCATTAATTAGCTTTCAAAACCCCACCCAAAGACAGACATTCATTTTAATTAGGTTTGTTTTCAATTAAGTTCGTTTGACAATGCTTACATAAGTAAAAAAAAAAAAAAAATCAATAAATAAATAAGTATAAATAGGCATCAAAGTAGATATTTTTACTTACGTACTTATTAAAGTCACATGATCACAAAAAAGTTACCCCAAAAGAATCAATAATAATTTTATCTAATCACAAGTTTTATACAGGTATGTGTTAATGTCTTATTGAGTAAAGATATTAGTTCTTTCACCATTTTTCTCAGACTCAAGCCAAGGAATGCACATTCAAATATTTCTGGAAATAAACAGGATAGGCTAAAAGTGTTAGGATTAACATTGTTAGAAAATAGGAGAGATCGGGGAGACTTAATAGAAATATTTATGTGGACATATAGTTACAATAATGGAGAGTTAAAAGAATTCTTTATTATGAATTGCTAGAACCTGAACAAAGTGTTGCTATGCAAGACTATAGTGAGCAATTGGCCCGTTTGGATGCCATATCTTTAAAAAA
>VCCN01000262.1:4438547-4455234 GCA_006491835.1 Architeuthis dux | reverse complement strand
AAATTCTAATTCAAGGAAACAGAGTTAGCCAATGCTAATTTCAGTTTATTTATCAGCATTGTTTGATTATGTGTGACATATAACATCAATTTAATCATGATATTACTGCAATGATGAATATGAATTATTTGCCTTATCAGCAGTTTTATGAGCTGTATAAGGCTTTTCCCTTTTGAATGGAAACATTTCTTTCTTGTATAGAATTGTAACCAATGATGTAGTGCTGTGGGAATGCATGGTAATAGCATTCCCTTATTTGTTATGGGAAGGAGAACAGCGTCCCTTCACTATCTATATACTACCAGAATTCTCTATTTGAACAATTCACTGATAAGTAAATTAGCCAGTAAATGTCTAAATACTCATCTCATATGGCCTCAAAACGTCTCTGAAATTGGTTGGATTTCAAAACAGTCCAGCGTTCCCTCACTTCTTTTTTAGCTCTACACCATTGCTCCCTTATCCGTTCCAATCTTCGTTGCTCATCCATGTTTTTATCTAAATGTTATACAAACATGGATTGGTTTCAGTTGAGGAAAAGGAAGAGGGAATGCATCACAATTTGTATGCCTTCCCATCCCTACTTGCCTTTCAATCTTTCGCTCATTGTCTCTTCATATACAGCCAGCAAGCCAGTCTTTCTTTTGTCTACATACCGCCCTTTCTCTCTATGTGTATATATTTATTTTTTCCTTTCACCTGGTTTATTTTTCGCTTTTCTCTAGTTTCTTAACTCCTACCTTTCCTCCTTCACAACCCACTCAACCCACTCCTCCCCCCTTCCACCAATTCCTTCCTGCTTAATATTATGTAGGTTTCTCGGTCAGAAAGCGTAACTGATTCCAGCCCAGAGGGGCCGTATTGGGCAGATACTACACTCTGATCCTAGGTAGAAAATCAAAATAATGGTCGTACACACAAACAAGCAGAATAATAGTATAGATTCTTTTGGACAAGTTTCCTTATCTTTGTCAATGTTTCAACTGCTATACTCGTTGGACTTTTTCAGGTGTCTGTCACAATCAGAAATCCTCCAGATATGTCAAACAGAATGTTTTGTTTCATCTATGAATTATGTGCTCTTATTCATGTACCCGTCAAATCTCCTAAACATCAATTATTCCTTCTAATACCAATCTGCCTCTCTCTTAAGCCGATTTATATTACTGCACTTGGTCCAGGTGTGAAATCATGGCCACTAAATGAGCTCTACCAAAGCTCTTATCCACTATAGTGTGCTCAGTTATTTTTGATTTTGTTTATAGAGGCCTTTTTTTAATGGGCGATCCTCCACTTTCCTAAAATTACCCTATCTACTCAGGCAGCAGCAACAAATTGACTATATCCACTGCCAGCCAGGACTTATGGAGATCATTGCTAACTACAGGTTGACCCTCACTAATTCAGCAAGCTTGAGAGGAGACTGGTGCTGGAGTAGCGGATTTTCCGAACCAGTGAAGCTTAGGGCAAAAAATGGCAAAATATCGCATATACTGTATTGCACTATGTAGGGTCATTTTGGACACCCTGACACCTGCAGCAACAGTTGTAGAGACTGGGCAATTTTTTCACTACCCACACACGTGTGTGGGGACCCACATTAAACTGACCCTGTGTCACATTCGATAAATACATGCTTCAAGAACTAAATCCCAAAAGGCAAATTAAAAATACATATCCATCAAAGCTCTTTTAGTTGAGGGTGGATCTATTTGTTAGAAACCTTCACTGGGCTCCCCTGTGCAAAACAAAGTTAAACTTACTAAATATGTACTTGATGGAAATGCTTGGTATATTATTCCTAAGGGTAGTAAAAAGAATGAAGAAGAAGGCTAATATGGGTAAATAGCAAGGCAGACTGGGCTCTTCAGCCTTGGTTGGCAACCAGTCTAAGAGATCGACAATTCTGAATTCAAACTGCAACATGTTGTGAAGCGTGAAGAACTCAGTGTGACACCCGATAGTGCCCTGGTCTCTCGCTAGCTGTCCTGATTTTGTCTTGCCGCTGGACTCAGGGACGAGAGAGTGAGGTTGATGACATGCACAAATCATCTCATTTTAATCCAAGTCAAGCGCAAGTTATAACTATAACAGTCCCTATTTACTCAGGACTGAAGCCATGGTCATCTTCGACTGTGAAGGACGAACATCATCATCATTATCATCAGTAAACAGAGTTTAAGCGAGGAATGGGTATTGTCAAGTTGTAGGATGCCCCTGGCAAATTCTTCAAGGAACTACTGTTTGTATGTCCAATTCCTAACGTTCACACTATTAATGAACAAGAGGGAATGGGAGGGTGAAGAAAATGGGCATAGTTAACAGCAGCTGAAAAAACTGTCCACCATTACGAAAGGAAGTAGAAATGACTCAACTAATTGTTTCCAAGTTCTTTGCAACAGTAACATTGAGATGATTTACAAAGAAACTTCCAGAGAGGAAAAAATAAACGTTTCTACCCCCCCTCCTCCACCTGCCAATTGTCCAAAATTCATTTTGAGTTGTCAATCAGTACATCTTGATCCTTCATTTCACTCTATTTCTCTTTGAGAATTTTGTCTTTGATCAAAACGTTCTCGCTGTCTCTTCTTTTTATTTCCAACTTTGCTTTTTGTTTAGCTCGTATTTACCGAGAAGACATTGTCATTTCTAACTTGTATGTGTGGACAAAAGTTTCTTCTCCCCACTTCCCACCTCCGAGATCTTTCTTTTTTTTTCGATGTTGTCTTTTAGATTCGTCAGACACGGCTAATATTAGTATCCTTATCACTCCGAACAAATCATTAATTTTTTTTCAGGTTTGATGTCTACAGTAATTGTTGATATCTTGGTAACATTGATAGCTTCTCATTGTCTCACTAACTCAATATGTAATGCCAGATGACAAAGGTACTGATAGGGTGGGGGAAGTGGGAAAGAAAAATGCACGAGAAAGAAATGGTACAGTTTAGTGTTAATGACAACAATGCAAAGCTTCTGCTGTTAAAACTAGTATCATTTATACTCCATTAGCAGCGCATTGCTCTTGGCCAGATGGGCGTATAATCTCTCATCAAAACCTCACGCTTATCTTCGGTCAACACTGTTGGATAACTTACTTCAATTTATCCCGCTTATTAGGCTACTTTCATTTTACATATATATTTTTTTTCCGCTAATCATGATCCCTTTCTTTTGTCTACCTGACATAACTTAACTGACAAAAACACCACCACCAGCTTTGCATTAATATCTTCATTATCTCCATCTACAAAATAGCTGTGTGGACTATACCTTCAATACTATGACCGCTACGACAACCATGATATCCCCCAACCCACCAGCAGCATCAACTTTACTCTCACTCTCCAACAAACACAACACACATCATCACTACCATCCTAGAAGTACCACCACTGGGTCACAAACACCATTTCTTGTGATTGGGTTACAGCTAGCATCACCACAACAATACCCCAATCACCAACACCACCACCACCATCATCATTAACAAACAAGTTCATCGTACTTCTGTATCTGTCCACCACCATCCTGCCTCAAACCCCGCTATTAACTGGTCACTGTCACAAACTAACAGCACAAAATAATCATCAGAACAAGAGATCCACTTAAGTTTATCTACCAGACCAGAGTGTGGAGATGGTGCAATGATGAATAATGACAGTCCATGCAACTTACAACAAATTCCATGACTGACAGTCGTTTACTGAAAAGGAACCGTATTAAAAGTTAGTAATGAGCTTCACCATTCATTATCTAGAAACGGAAAAAAGAAATTGGCTTTTCTCTTTCTTTATCGGTTCATTATTGTTTTGTTTTGTTTTTTTTTTTGTGTGTGTGTGTGTGTGTGTGTGTGAGGGTGGGGGCTTCTTTATCTTCAATATCTTGTCTTCATCCTTTCCTTTTTGCCTATGTTTTTCTTTTTCTACTATCTCTTTCTCACTTTGTTCACATAAGCTCAATTTTCTGCATCTTTTTTCCACGATGTCCATCTCTTCTCGATGCACTGTCTATTTATCTCTCATTTTTACCATTCATTTTCTCCTATCCTGTGCGTACGTGTTAATTTGGATGATTCCGGATTATTTGGATAAAAGATTAATTTGGCTGAAAAGCTGACTCTAACGAGGGACAACTTGAATGGACAAAGAGAGAAGCAAATAAAGGGCTGAAAATGCTGTATATTTTCATCTTGAAACCTTGTCCATCAGACAATCTAAAAATATAAAGGATGAAATTAACTGCACAATGTCCAGCCATTGATTATGTATGGTCAGTTTACCTCAATGTGCCTTGCAAGAAACCTGGACCATGAATCAGGTCTATTAGACAATTTGAACACAAGAAGAGATGAAGAAAAGAACCCTGAAAAACATTTGTGGGTAATCAATATTTGTTCCAGAAATGACAAAGTATAATTGACTCCACTTAATTGATTTTCTTAGCATTTCTTCTTATCCACAAAACAGATATATTAAAAAAATCAACCACAATTGTTTTTAAGCAAATATTGATTATTTAATAGCATGTTTTTTGAGTCAATTTTATCATCCATGTTTCATGTTGAAATCAGAATATATTTATAAAAAACAAAAAACTTACAAAACCAAGCAAAATTAAATGCTGATATAATTTCAAAACTATTATACCCAAGATGTGCCTATTTTCAAATGAACAATTCAATAAATAAAAATTTCAAATACTTGAGCTACTCCATCCTCCTTTAATATCAGGAAGGCTCTGAACCAGTGAACCTCAAACAGGGGGCACTTGGTTCCCAGGGAGGATATTTCTTATGGGGAGAAATTTTAGCCAGGGGAGGAATTTCAGTCATGGGGGGAATGTATAATGAAAAGTATAATGGTGAAAAAAAGGGTCTTACTTTTCAAACATTTTAAATTTTCTTATTACCTTGAGATGATGTGATACGGTTGATGTTGAAGTCCTAAAGGCTCCAGAAAGTACTCAAACCATTGTTCATTGGCCTCTGTCAATAATTCTTCATCATTAAGAACAGGTTTGGGCCTCCCTTGAGGTTTATTATTGGTATCCATATTTCCAGACCTAAACCTATTGAACCAATGCTGAACAGTTTGCACTGTAGTACTGTTCACTCCAAATATTTTGTTGATGTTATCAGCAGCTTGAGCAGCAGTATGTTCTAATTTGAAATCATACTTGAAAACTAGTCAAATTTTGTAATTGCACTTGCAACTCTAGATACCACAAGGATATCATGAATAAAACTTGGATTATGAATTTTGTGTCCACTTTATGTTAAAATCAATTTTCTAGGTGGGTTTGTATCAGCAGCTTTAGCTCATTAGAAAGAACCTCAGAGCAGCTGTCCTTTACTGTGCAAAAAGGAGAGGTAGACTTTCCCCTGTGGATAGAGTATTCTAGTATAGGTTGAACAGGGTATTTTATAGGAGGTGAGAAGCTGACTGAAATATAGTTTGTCCTTGACTTTGAAATCTATGACAGATTCTATAAAAGTTGTAAAACAAGCTTAAAGGCCATCAGCTTCACTTTGAGAGGATGCAGAATGTGGCTGTGATATGAGTTTTGTTTATGATAAAAATCCCCTGAAGTCAAAATGATTGACAACTTGAGTGGAATCTGCATCAAAAATCAGAAACGGTTCCTAAAACCTTATACTCTGGAGAGAAAGACATTGAACAGAACAATTTTTTTTATTCACTCAATGAAAACAAAAAATTAATAATAATATTAATAATAATGATATTATTATTAATATTAATAATAATAATAGTTGTAATAATAATAATAATTGTAGTAATAATAATAAAAAATAATATTTCATACATATGTGTAAAAATTGTTTGTTAGAAACCCTCAACAAAAATTGTCAACATAGGTTTCTTCAGTTTTTAAGGTGGTCTGGCTGGCTATGTATGTATCATGTATACAGGCTGCACCAATGGAGCTAGACGATTGAAAATGTCAACATTTACTCCTTATTATGTCTAGAAAAACATTTTCTTTTTTGAAAATTACCCCCCTAAATAGGTTTTTAGTGGGTAGGGTAATGTAAATTCATGCTAAATTGGTCTCTTAGTTTGTGTCCGACAGCATTTACACGTTTTTTTTAAAATTTGGATTTCTTTAGTGATCACTACCCAACAAAAGGCGAGAGAAGTAACTTACTCATTGATCATGCATTTTTCCAATTTTTTAATCAATCACCTCCAACATGGGAATAAAAAGACATTGATCGCATGACCTGTTTTAACAATATATTTTTTAAACGCAAATTATTAAGTATACCTTGCCTTGCCTGGTTCCAAATGACTTTTTCAATGAAAAAAAAATCTTGTGGGGAATTTTTGTAACAATTCTTTTGTTAGATGGGGTGTTTTTTTTTCATTATATGTGGTTTGCTTAGACTAATTTCCTCTTCTTTGTTGTTTGCTTTTTCACAACAATACGGCTGTGTATCGTCCGGTCTCCCTCGGGTGTCTGCTGTGTTCTGGAATGTCAATTCTAGTTTTTATGGAGTATGCACATCCCCTCACATACATGTCACGTCCAGTATTGTGCATCTGTGTTTTTAGAATTGTATCCTCCAGACTTCTACATAACGTGTATGTGGCGGGATGTGCATGCTCCCACAGAACTAGATTTGACATTCCATAACAAAACAGACACCCAAGTAATACTGGAGCGTACACAGTTGAAACGTTGTGAAAAACAAACAACAAAGACAAGGGAATTAGTCTGAATAAATTTAATGCAATGATTAAAATGTGTTATATACACTGAGGAAGCATAGGGCAAAAAAACCCAGACAAGTGTAAATAAAAGATTATCATCTTTTCAAGCATTTTGAACTTCATGAAAAGTTCAATAATAGGGCAATCATAATTTGTGCTTTTACTGAATGTGTGACCACTGAACCTAAAGAACTGAATAGATATGGCATATTATCTTTACAGGATTGCTAGAAAAAGGTTATTGCTTCAAATGGGTCAATATGAAATATTTACCGTTCTTTTGTTTATATTATCCTTCTTACTATTCAAAAAATGATATTTCATATGTAACAATCTAATAAAACAACACACTTATAGATATTTGAATGCATTTCTGTTTTTATGTGTGTGTATGTGTGTGTGTGGGTGTGGACGTGTATGTTTGTATATACACACAAACATACACACATATATATTTCTATGAAATGAAAAACAAAACCAACCATGACTTATTTCAGAAGGTCACAAAAGCTGGGAAGAAGCAATGAGAACATTTTTAAGACAAAATTGCAAACATATGTGCTTCGTACAAAGAAAACAAAAATGTATTTAAATAAAAGTTATGAAATATGTTTCATGAAAAGGTTATCAAATGAATAAAAATAAAGAGAAATTTGCTGAGAAATGCCAAAATTAAAATAGCCACCTGTGTTTTGACAGTGTTTTGAAGAAAAGCAGAAAAGCCTGTGTCCTGGTGAGAATTAAAATATACTGTTGGAACAGACAGTTTTAGGGGCATCTGTCAATTTTTAGAGGGATACACATTTCAGGGTGTGGGATGGTATGGTAGATAAATTAAAATTTTGTATGGGAAAGAAGAATTTTTTGTGAGAAACCAAATTATTCCTCATTACCTTCATCCACATTAATATCACTTAATAGCATTCCTACTGCCAATATGAACATCATCATCAACACCACGACATTTGTAATATTATTGATATTTCCAAAGCTCACCAAAGTACAACATAAGCCAAATAGAAGGAAATAGAGGTAGGAAGATTGTGTTATGCTAATCTTCCAAGTGAGGAACTGCCTGCCTGCCTAGAAAATCAGCATTCATAATCTTAGTTTTTATCTGTTTGTGAACACCAATCTCTGACACTGTTAGGAGATATATAACTATTTCAGGTACAAGTCAGGCCACCCCTTCTTCCTAGGTTAAGGAAAGGTTAGATTGTGAGAAATTTGGAGAGGAAGTTTGTATTATGCAAATCTTACAAATGAGTAGAGTCTACTTACCTAGAAAATCAGTATTGGAAGTTCTGGCTTTTACCTGGACTTGAGCACTGATCTCTGACATAGGTGGGAAATATGTAACTATTTCAGCCAAATGACAGGCCATTATCACAGTAATTATCACTACATCAGTAACAATGCACTTGTTAATGATATCACCATTATTATAAATGCAACCATAACAATCCCTATTACCCCCCAAACCACTAGCTTCATCAGCTAAAATGAGAGTTCTTGCTGATTCCACATTTCTTAAAGCTGAGCTAGACCATTATTATCACTCACTTAGACATTTGTTCACTACAAAGATTTGTCCTTTCTTTATGACTGACTTGTCTATAAGTTGAGGTGTTAATTTTAGGCTACTAAAAACCTTGACTTGTATTCAAAAATGTCATATATACGGTACATATCTAAAATCCTGTTTAGCGTGTGAGAGCAACCTGCTCATTCTCTGCAGGTAATTTTCTGAATGCTGAGTAAAAATACATTTGTTTTCTTTATCTAACAAATTGATCCTTGCGTTAGAAGTATTAATAAGTTAAAGAATCTTCAAAGTATAAATTTCCATCTACTTCTAGATAGATAGATAGATAGATAGATAGATACACTGACACACAATCGATCACTGTGGACCAGTGGTAGGGGGCTTGCCTCTGGTTCAGTAGGCCATGGTTCAATCCACTGCCAAGTTATACCAAATACTTTTAAAATGGTACTTAATGCCTCTCCACTAAGCACTCAGCACAAGAACTAGGATTCAGGAATCTCTCCACAAGACTAATGGGTTATGGCTAAATCATGTTGGATACACCAGTTCTCGTAAGATCACTGAAGTTAAGTGACGTTGAGCCTGGCCAGTATCAAGATGGTTGACCATTGAGGAATACTGGGCTCCGTAAGCTTCGACGCGCCTGGCAAGCCAGGAGTGGGTCTGACTAACAATTGCCCAAGTGTACCTAACACCATGACACCCTCAATGAGGGTATCAGCAGAGAACGACAATACATACATACATGTATGCATACACTCACACAGAGAGAAACACACATGTACACATTTAGTGCAGATAATGTGTTAAATATAATTTAATCTGTTGCATTTTGTCTAAGTAAAAAAGAGTAACTTTAAACTAGATATGAAGCTTTTATAATCACCTAATTAAATCAATCAATAATTTTCAGGTATTGAGAATTTAAATTATTACCTCCTGACCAAGCCCCTTTAGCCTCGTAAGGCAGCCCCTTTAGCCTTGTAAGGCAGTCCATCTTGGGCAATGTGTTAACACCCCGGCCCAATAAAAACCCACAATTGTTACAAACAATGATTGGGTCAACATGGATCGTTTGAGAAATGGAGACAAATGCATGTGTTGCATAACACAGGAGCAGCTGTTCTCCTGGCCAAGTCCATCAACTACAGCCATTTGGAAAATGCTCACATGACATAGATAAAGTGGCAGTGCTAGGTCTGACTGCACCCCGCTGCATATTTTTTAAAGATTTTTCAGATTATTTTAAGAGATTTTTCAAGGTTCTTCAGATATATTGTGCCCTAAGAACTCCAAAGTGCCTCACAGTTGCAGGGCCTGTAGGTCCTACACACTGACTCTAACGAGCTGAAAACCAACTTAGAATAGCACAGAGATATATGGATAGAACAATGCTAGGGATAACTCTAAGAGATAGAAAAAGCTCAACATGGATCAGAGAGACAACTAAAGTGAAAGATATGTTACAACTAATTAAGCAGCAAAACTGGAGATGGGCTGGTTACCTAGCAGGAACAAATGACCATAGATGTGGGAAAAGACTAACTGACTGGTGCCCAAGGCACAGTAAACGCAGTAGGAAAAGACCAGACACAAGATGGAGGGAAGAGATAGAAAAGTTTGCCGGTAACACATGGCAGAGGTTAGCACAAGATAGGTTGTCATGCAAGGAGATGGGAAAGGCCTTTGTCCAGCAGTGGACTTACAATGGCGGCTGATGATGAATATATATATATACATATATATATATATATATATGCTCTGTATCAATATTAGTTTCACACATGCAAACTGATCATCTGAAAAAGCTTCTTTTAAAAACATTGCCACCACCACTCTCACAGTCACTATCAACATAACTTTACATTCTTTGTATTTCAGTCAAATTCTCTAACTTATCAATATTTACTAAGTATAGCTTAACTCTTAATTTCATGAACCACTTGATACTGCTTGATAGTGGAACTCTTCTGTGAATAGAATAGAAAAGTGTTTTTAAATTACCTAAAGGTGGAAAGGAGGTAACTTTAATCAGTAATTATTCCCCTTAATAACATTCAAATCTTTTTTTATGAAATTAACAGATAATATGTCATAAGGCCACAAGTTTGAATCCCCCAAAGCGAATCAAACTCAGGGCAAGCTCCCTTCTTGTGGCCCTCTGCTGCTGTACTAAAATAAAACTTGTTTCAGCAGTATCCTAATTATCAGCCTTCTGATTCACTCTATTTGCTGGAATATAAGACCCCTCATTTCAGCAGCAAAGGTTAAGAGAAAAAAACACATTTCCCTGAATTTTTCTCATTTATCACCCAGTTTTTTCACTCCTCCTAAAGTTCTGGCCAGAGTGGGCTAGACAACAAAGGTTACATTTATCTTTTGGGGGGAGAAAATGGGGGAGAGTCATATATACCATCAAATACGGTAAGTTTAATTTTTGCTAAAACATGTTTATTATATAACTTTGCATCAAATAATCCACAAGTTGAAATCATGTGTATGCAGTTATTTGTAAAATTATTTCAGGTATATATCATCCATTTTATCTATATCCTATGTAGATTTGTGTATTTACCCATAATTTATTTGTATGGGTTGATCTATATAAAAAAAAAAGCAGAGGAGGTTGTATTTTAGGAAAAAGAAAAAAAACATTTTCAAAATTGTTTTTTCTCTTTTGCTGTTCACATCTGTTTTGGCTAATTTATTTATGTAGAGATATATTGCCACTGAAGTTTCCCAGATTTTTTCCCCATCATTTTAAATCAAAGCTGTCCATATATTTTGTGTGGCAAAAGAAAAGCAACCAGTCAAAGGATGGTAAATATTGCTATATAAAAAATAATAATAAAAATTATTTAAAAAAATACTTTTTTGTTTCTTAGAGTGTAATATGAAAAAAAAACAAATGGCGTCAACAAAAAATTTAACCAACAAGGCTACACTTTCTCTTCAAACAAACAAAAAATAGTAGCTTCAATGCTAACTCTGATAAGTTCCTTTACTTACATTTATTTCAATAGTTGAGAATGTTTTTTTTTTGTATTAAACATTATATAACATGTCAGTATTGGCTGTCACATGATTTAGCTTTTCTTACCTCATTTCCACTTTCAGCAACTTTTTGTCCTTTTTCTTAAAAAAAGGACAGTGCAAGTCGTAAAGCCTTTTTTATTCTATTCTCTCCTAAAACATATCCTTGTACATAAAACTTATGTTCTTTTTTATTATTAAATATTACATGTATAAACAAGTTTGTTTCTTGTATCTATTACAAAAAATATTTTTGTAAAAAAAAGATGGAAGTTTTTTGTTGATCCCATTTCTCTCCTGTTTTTTCACTCCCTCAAAGATTCATCCACAAAGCGACCCTACTTTCCCTCTCCCATACTTTTCTTGTACTTTCTCTCATACTTCTTTGATTCACCCACGTTTCTATTGCCGATACTCACACTTCTCCCTCTCCCTCAAACAGCCTCTTTTTAAAACCTTTATCTTGTATCAACTTTCTCACTTTCATATCTCTTTCTTAAACATCTGTCTTTTTTTTCTTTTATAAAATCTCTTCAGCATCTCTCTCTTTCTCTGAAACATACTCTCACAAACCCTCTTCTTTAAAACCATTCAAACTTTTTTTGTCTGAATGCTAAACAGAGAGACAAAAAATTCACTCTTTCTCTTCATTTGAAACCCACTTTTTCCCAAGAGAAAAATGCTTTTAAAAACTTGGTACGTAATCAATTACATTTATTTGATTATTTTTTTTTGCACTTAGAAAAGAAACACAGAAAGACTTCTTAGAAATACAAAATGTAAATGAATGTCTTACAAAAATACCATGAAAGATTACACACTACATAAAGTGATGTGCTCTCATGAAAAGCAAATAAAGAAATCAGTTTTGGTAGGGAGTAAAAGAGACATGAAAGAGTCATATACATGTGTATGTATATGTAGATCTAGAGATAGATATTACTTACCCAGTAAATCTTGAATGAAAAAAGAGGATTCCCAACCAATCAATTATTCTAACAAAACATTAACAATTCAACTTGGAAAGAAATTATTGGGAGTAAGTCAACAAGATTCCATGAACACTTTCTGACTTCAACAAACCCAATACGTGTATCAACACTATAAAACAAATCAAAGCAGAACTGATTAAAGAGGGTCTTTAGACTGGTTATTGAAACTATTATTATTGAAACTATTATTATTGAAACCAAAGTCCATGTCTTCATTAACTTCCTTATTGTGTTTCTGACCACCTTTAGGTGATATGTTGCACATCTATAATCTACAATAAAGAGAGACTATTATAGTTGCTTCTAATACAATTATGACTAATATGTCTATCTTGGTTATTTTTTATGTTTCACTTGTTCTTCATTCATCATTTATACAAGGTGTTGCTATTAAATTATAAGACTGGGCTTGTGTAAGTTGAACCACAGTGCATATGCATGGATCACATGGTATACATTGACCAATGGGCAAACAAAAATAACCCCTAAAAGTTTCAATCTGCTTGCATATTAGTTTGTTGTTTGTTAAGCATACCAATGGTCAGTTCAAAATTCGAGCAAAGCATCAATTTGAAATGTTTGGTGAAATTGAACAAAACGGCTACCAAATCTTTTTGTATGAAAGATTTGGTTCGGGTTGAGATGATGCCGAAGATGATAAATGTTGTGGAAGCCCATGCATGTCAAGAACTGGCAAGAATGTTAAAAAAATCAAACAAATCATTTGAAATGCTCAATGACTCAACATCAGAATGATTGCAGAAATGGTCTCCATTGATAAAGAGATGGTTCTTGATGTGCATTGGTGTCCATAGGTAAAATAATTCTTACGGCAATGTGGAGGCAGATCTGGCTAATTTTAGGTAATAGTTGTCAGGTGACTTTCTATAGTCAAGGATAATCGTTGTGCAGGCATTGCATAATGGTCCCACAACCCATTGACAGATATTTTATTCTTCACTTAAAGAACACTGTTATCCACTGTGTGGACAGTGCAAGATACTGATAGGAAGTATGGTAACAGTCTTCCAGGCTATTTACCTTTTTGAGAAAAAACTGTAGAACCAGTGTTGAGAAAATTATTTTTAAAACAAAATGAAAGTTTCAGTAAGAATTCATCCGCATCGTATTTCTCAAACCTTCCCCTGGAACCACTAATCTGTATCTGTATTGGCCTAATCAGCCATCAACAGACCTGCATCAAAAGAAGAATGCCTTCTTAGACCTTCATTTGCAAAACCAAATAACACAATGTGTTACATGGTATCATGCCAAAGTTGTTCAGTATGAATAAATGATAACTTCTAAAAGATGTTGATATCAAACTTAATAAAAATTCTGTTTGCCTTAATACAGAGCCTAATAATAATAAAATCTACATTGTCATCAGCTGGAAATAGATAGAGATGTAATAGATAAATATGTGCATCTTCACTAGAGGTTGCAAACCTGTATTTAAATACCAGTAAATACCGGTTTTGAAAATTAGTGAGCAATACTGTTACCAAGACAATAATACCGTTTTTTTAAAAATTAAATCATCGACTTTTAAAAGTATTATATATTTCTTAAAAATGTTCTTTTTAAAGAAAAAAAAACCTCACACAACCTTCCTAACCTCACCCCATCCATGAAAAATAGCCAAGAAATAAAATATATAAAATGGCAACAACCCATTTATTTCCAAAATAAGTTTGTTTTTTTTTCGTTTGAAAAATGTAACAGACACTTATTTATGTTGTATAGCCTAAATAAACTCTTTTACGTATGTTTAGAAAAAAAAAATGTTGATTTAACCTTTAACATTAATAAACTTCCAAAATTTAAATTTTCATCGAAACTGATACTCATGAAATCTTCCCTGGGGAAATAGTCTGCGCACGCCAATTCCCACTTTGAATGAAAGCCCTGGTAATAAATAGGTGTTTTTTAATAGTCTTTTGTAAATCTTTGTTTATTGTTTTACCGATTACAAACCCTAATCTGCACTGATATCTGTACTATATTTTCATATGTTATAAAAGGAACTCCCCATTGCTAGCAGACTGCAACAGCTCGATATACCAACTCTCACATATAGACGCAGAGCTGTGATAGAAATCCACCACATCCTGAACAACCAACACTTAGTGTCATTGCCCTAAACAAGCATATGCTGAACCTTTCACCAAACACACACACACACTATAGACCATGGATACAAGCTTCAAATGCAACTTGAAACTGGTGCGAGGAAATAGTTTTTCATTGCAAGACTGACAGCGGACTGGAACTGTCTGAGTGAAGCCACGGTCACTGCAGAAAATGTGAACACTTTCAAGTCTATCTTAAAGAGAGAATGGTCAAGCAGAGACAAATATTGTTACACCTTCTCCTACTAAACTATGTAACCCACACTCTGGAGAAACAATTGGTAGAAAGCTATATCTGTTTAAGTACTGCATGGTATCTACTGACCGATATCATCATCATCATCATCAACAACCATTATTAGTCCACTGCTGGACGAAGGCCTTTCCCATCTCCCTCCATGACAACCTATCTTGTGCTAATCTCTGCCAAGTCTTACCGGCAAACTTTTCTATCGCGTCCCTTCATCTTGTGTCTGGCTGTTTCCTACTTCTTTTACTATCTCATGGGTACCAATCTATTAATCTTTTCCCCCATCTATTGTCATCTCTTCTCGCTAGGTGGCCGGCCCATCTCCACTTTTGTTGTTTAATTAGTTGTATAATATCTTTTACTCTAGTCTTTTCTCTGATCCATGTTGATCTTTTTCTATCTCTTAGCGTTACCCCTAGCATTGCTCTTTCCATGGCTCTCTGTGCTATTCTGTTTGTTTTCTGCTCGTTTGGTTAATTTCCAGGTTTCGCAACCATAAGTCATAGCTGGTATTATGCAGCCGTTATATTTCGTTTTAGGCACATTGGCAAGTTATATTTCGTTTTAGGCACATTGGCAAGGTGCTCCTCAGAATGTCTCTATTCATACCAAATGCTTTCCAACCTATCGTTATGCGTCGCTTTATAAAATGCACTTTTAATTAAAAAATGTTATACTGCATAATGTTCCCAGATTATAATCTGGAGGCTGATCACTGAAGGGTCAAGAGTAACAATAAATATATGATGAAATCTGCTTGCTGAACTTTTTAAAAATTCCTATGTAAAATAGGGGTGTTTATATAGATGCCGATAGGTAGACAGATGGATGGGTGGGTGGAAAGATAGATAAAAAGATAGATGAAACGAGAGATAGACAGGTGGACAAGTATTGTTCTGAATAACATAGCTGAAAAAAAGAAAAAGGGATTGCATCTCTCTTGGCTTCTCTTGCTTTATTCATGTCAAATATTCCTTTGATTTAAGATGTGAACTTCTTGACCTTTTAGAAAGCTTATCTTAATTTCTTTCTCCTGTTTTTTATGGAGGCATCTGACTAATGGTTTGAAATAAAGACGGGATGGAGCAAGAGAGATATACTCTTTTTCTCAAGTGAACATTGCTTCAACACTTTAGTTGCTGAGATTGTCGGGTTTTATTTCTAATTCAATTTCATCTTAGGATTGCTGATTGTTGTTTAGGAGATTACTCTCAGCTTTCATATTTCAGAGAAAGAGCCTTTTCAATTTCAAGCACTCCTTACTATTTTGTGTGTGTATGTGGTGGGGAGATTCAATTTCACTATCTTATAAAATTCAGGAAACTCCTTCAGCTAATTTGCCCCTTACCACTTTTAATTCTTTCAGGCACATTGCACATATTTGCATGACAATTTACCCAATTGCAAAGCTTAACCTCTGTCACATGCCCAGTGGCAGATTTAGGGTTCTCCCTGTCATTGTTAAAAATTGAACTCTTTATCCTGCCTTCTTTTCACTTTCTTGGGATTATAGTATTTTTTTATTTTTTACTTAATTCTTTAAATGTGGTCATATTTCAGTCAAGTGAGCAATTTAAAACAATAAACACCACAAATCCAGGCCAATAGAAGAGTGTCAGTCAGAAAATGACCCATTATATATTGACTGATGAGCCCAAGCACTACAATGGCTTCAATGACACATTGTAATCATGTTTATGAGACACATAAATTCTTAAATGTCTGACTTAATTAATGATATAAAATGTAGTTTCTGTTATTTCTTTTGGGATGACTTTTAATAATGGCTACATGCATTGATTGTGTTTGTTAATATGTGCTATTTTGTGACTTCAATTTTGGGTTTCCTAATTAAAAGTGTTTTAGCAGAAAGACATGTTCCTTTATATTTGAACTAGCATAGTGCATGATGGGATTATTTACATATGGATCTGCACAGGATCAGAGTATCTGTGCACTATGCCCAGAATCAAAGTGTCAAAATAAATATATATAAT
>VCCN01000262.1:4384468-4411700 GCA_006491835.1 Architeuthis dux | reverse complement strand
TATATATATATATAAGTTTATTTTGATCATCATCATTGTAATAATCCACATTTTTTCTTCTAATCCTTGTGTGTGCGAGTTCTTTTTATTTCTTCATTTTTGTTCTCTTTTGGTCTGTGTTTTATGCACTTTTAATGGCTGTGTCCGATATATTTTAATTCTTTTCTAAAAGTTAGCTTTCCCATAATCCCTTGCCTCTTCTTGTATGACTCAAGTTACTTCCTGTCCTGTTCTTTGATGCTGGTAGACCTATATGTTTTTCTTTATCTATATTAACCAAAAGGTCATTGGAAAGTACAGGCTACATCGGCATAAACGACTCGATGCAATTTTTTTTAATGGCACGATGGGCTTTGATGAATTCAGGATAGTGCTGGGATGAGGAGTTCCAAGATTTTATGGCATTTTTCTTTTTTTGTTTATTTTAATTGTGCAAAGTACATTGTACACTTATCCTATAGTTTTATATGGCCATGTTAAGAGTTGCCTTATGTTATCTGATGCCAAAAATTTAACACTGAATTTTCTCTCATAAACAGAACATTAAAAGAAAACGGTCAACAAAACTCCCTTTTTGTTCCTGCATTTTTTATTATTCCTCTCTTTTTCTTTCTGTCTCTGCTTGTTCTATACCTTTTTGAATTTTGCGTTTTATTTGAATTTTTTCTCTTCTCCAGTTATACTCGTTTTATTATTATCATCAGCAGCAGCCATTTAAAGTCCGTCGTTGGACATAGGCCTTCCACATTGACTGTTTTTTTTCGCTTTTGAGCGTTACAGAGCCAAAAAACTCTGAACTTGTACAGATCATCACGCCATCTTACTTTTTGCCAGCCACAATTTCGCCCATGATCTTGAGGGATCCATGATGTGTGTCGCGATATCCAGCGATATCCAGCCGTTGTCTTATGCAGACCTACCAATTGAGATTTGAAAGTGTACGAATCTCCCGCATTGAAAACAATATGCCTGTAAAAATGTTTTCCCTCCTATTTGCAGACCTACCTACTTTGTTGATTATCTTGGTTTTAAAATTACGTTAAGCCAGGTTTTCAATACACTGAAATAGCTCTTTTAGAGCTTCTAGAAATGAGAAGTTACTTCGCTCCCCTACGAAGGCAGGGGGAGCACTTCTTTTTTAGGACCTCCTCCCCCCTATGAGAATTTCTAAACCTTGGCAGGTATGTATAGGTCTGACACCTGTTTCCTGTGCACATTGTGTGGTTTTTAATTTGAGAGCCAATATCTTGGTTAAGTTCCATGTTTCAGCTCCGTAGGTGACTATCGCGAGGACACATTGGTTGGAGACCCTTCATTTTAATACCAATGGGATCTTCTTGTTCTTGTAGTTGCCCTACCGAAGGCTTGACAACCTAGAGTGATTCTACGCTTGATTTCTTCTTTACTTCTTTTACTGTACTCCACCCTAAAAACAATACTTCTTCAAATCGATAGAAGCCCCCGTTTGAATAATGCAATTACTTTGAAAAGCCCTTTAAAATAAAGACTTTTCCGGCTTCCAGTCACTTTTTATTTTTAATTATAGTGTGTACACTGTACGTGTGTTTGACTTTTCATATACGTGCTCTTTTTTCTGATAGATTTTTAAAAATATAGTTTGTGCTACATATTGTCTCCTCTTTGAACAATCTGGCCCTTCCATGTCGCATTATGTGGCGATAGGGTACGACTGTGCGAGTGTTACCAGAGTTAGCCACCGAAACCATCCTCACGACAGCTTCCGCCTGATGATGAAGGTTGTCAGAAGAGCAATGAATCCGTTCAATGATGTATTTTGCTCCACACACACACACACACACGATACCGATCGATGTAATATGCTTAATATTTGCACTAAACCTCCCGACCGTATATAAAGATTTGGTTACAGGTCAAAACGTCCAATGAACAAAAGGTCCAATGCAAAAACGTCACACACTCATACGCAACATACACACACATGCTAGAGGGATGTTTTTGGTCTACGTTATGGGTTCTATAATCTATCTAACTGAACTGAAAGAAAACTAATTTAATGTTGTTAATAAACATTTATCTCATATTTGTTTTTATTTTCTTTACAAGAGTATCATATTCTGTACTTTATAGAGTAACTAGCTACAGTTAAATATGTTGAGTCGCTAATAATCGAGCATGGATAAATTGTAATTTTTACCATTGATTGTTGTACTTATTTAACGCATCTTTGATATTCGCGGTACCATCTGGGGATTAATTAATCGCGTTAATCAAGGGGAGCCTGTTCAGTTAGGTAGATTATAGAACCCATAACGTAGACCAACCACACTTCTCTAGCATGTGTGTGTGTGTGACCTTTTTGCATTGGACCTTTTGTCCACTGGACATTTTTGCATTGGACCTTTTTGTATTGTCCGTTCTTGTATTGGACATTTTTGCATTGGATCTTTTGTTCATTGGACCTTTTGACTTAGTACGTGACCCAGTATAAGTTCGTTAGTGCACCACACATACTTGCATCATCTGTGTGTCAAGGGCGAAATAGCCTGACGGAGCCCATCCCGCTTCGGGCTAGTTTGGAATCAGAACTTTCCATCTCAGACTGCATGCCAACATGGCTAGAAAGCCCAGTATGCCCTACTATTTATGCCATTGGTAAGAAGAAAGATTAGAGAAATTTATGATACAAAGATTATTTGTATACGCTCAAAACCGGTGATATTTTTTAAATGCATAGTGTGAAAAGTTTGTATCTGTAAACAAAAGATAATCGCAATAATTCACATTGGAAGATCTTTAGGCGAAAATCACACCAATTTTAAAAATGTACCAAAAATAAACTAATACTTGGATTTTAATAATAATCTTCGGTACTTATCTAATTATGTTTACGTAATGTTTTACAGGTATCGGTGGGCCTATGTTTCTTTGCTTTTTCTACTAATCTACTTATTTTTGTTTCACAGTACAATAAACTTGTGATACTAGCACTTTGTCACCGAAAAGTCCACTAAGCCTGAGCTAGGTTGTGCCTATATTAGCTGTATCGGTATCAGTAATACAATACAGTATACGCATTATTTCGTCATTTTTAATCTAACTTCACTAATCCAGAAAATCCGGTAGTGTCTAGTGCCAAGCTTGCCGGATTAGTGAGGTTCACCCAGTACAGTTTGTATTGTATATCGAAAATCAGGAATAAAGGGTTATCGGTGGTTAGGAATTAAGGCAAGTGTTACTGACAGAAAAGGGTTATTATGTACAATCAATGTAAATCATTTTACTATAGAAATGCATTGAAAACCAAGAAAAATGGAACTGTCAGCTGTGATGAATTAATATAAGCAATACTGACAGAATAAGGCTATTGATTTATTTTAATGAAATTCAAACATTACCCGATGGTAATAAAAAATCATTTAGGGGCAAGACATCTTCAAAATAATAGTAAGTAAGTGGTTACAATATACAGTTAGTGTAAAAAGTAGCCGACTCATTTCGAAACCTTCATTTTAACATCCTTGTACAGCTTCAGAATTGACTGAATTTGGACAAAATATTAAAAAATATTGAAACAAGATTGAACAGTGAAAAGTTATGGACAGAAATCAATAATCTTTGGTCGAAATTCTGTCAATTGTGAAGGTGTATAAGTATCATTGTGTATGATATGGTCAGACTATTTTCCTCGTCTATATGTTCATTTATTCATAACGTTTCGGTCTTGTACCTTCGTCGGATGTTCTTGGTTGTTAAAACAAACTGTTTTAAATGTATCGGATACATTTTGCACTCACTGTATTTACATTCGCTATTTTTAATTTACTGAGAAGCAAAGCTGGACAGAGGCAATGATGCAAAAACACTTTACTGTTCTTTTTTTCTTTATTTTCTTTATTTTAAAAAAAATAAAATAAAAGTTCATCATTTGCCAGGCTGTCATTTATGCGTGAATCGTTTGCCAGGCAATCAAGGTTATCGCTGACACAAGTGAAATTGGCCATGAATCCAAGAAAGATAAACGAATGTTTGCCAAATCGAAACGCTAAAAGGTTTTATTGAAATAGAAAAATAAATTTATAGTAATTGTTTTTTCAACAAGCCCATTTAAGCTACTTATTGTTTCTGCTCAGTTAATGACAAAAAACGATTTAGTTCTTTTTCTTTTACTCTTCTTCAAGTAGCGCGCCAAAATGCCAAATTTTAGATCGACTTCCCTGAAAAAGAAATCTTGATTTTTCAGAATGGGTAAACCCTCGATCTACTTAACCTAGAAATATAATTTTCTCGTCAGTGTTCACCTTGATAACTAACTGTTCTTTCTAATGTATTGGTTATGAATTATAATTAGATTTTGTTCTAGAAATTCAATCAAAGTTTGTGCTTTTGGCTGAACTCGATAGAACTCGTCATGGTTTTAAATAGATTTCTTTTTCTTCTGGGGAAAACTCTTGCTTGAGTTATTTAGTAG
Organism: Architeuthis dux; assembly: GCA_006491835.1. NCBI lineage: Eukaryota > Metazoa > Mollusca > Cephalopoda > Oegopsida > Architeuthidae > Architeuthis > Architeuthis dux. The sequence continues at coordinate 4,407,250 of VCCN01000262.1, read as the reverse complement.
TTAGGGTATAATGATTGCCGATCAACAGGTCCGAACTTGGAATCCCTGGGCTAGCTTAGTGACAGTTTTTATGACAAGTAAAAGTAACAAAATGCATTTTTCACTGTGCTCATTGTTCAGGGTAGCACTTTTGAATTTAACTTCCTTTCTTTCATTCTCCTGTACAAAGAAAAGCGTAGAGAAAATGTATCACCAAATACAATTAGATGCAACTGTAAAGAGACGCGAGGAGAAATCGCCAGAGTATAAGAAGAGCAACATTCTTAAAGAAGGACACAGAAGTAAACAATGCAATATCGGGAAGACAATTCCCCTGTTGTAATCGAGGAGGAACTAAATTAAATATTTAACACCTTCGGCGCCAAATGACGTTAATTAACGTTTAACTACTTCACCTGTTATGCACTAAACGACGTTAATTAATTAACGTCACACTTTTTGAAATTCGCACCTTATCTCCATGTTGTCCTCCGCACACTGCTGTGACTAATACCTGCTTTTCAGCGATGCTATTTAGTCTCAGGGGAATCCCAATTCTACTCTTAGCGTACTCACGTCAGCGAAAAAAAAGGTTGTCGCTTATAGGCTTCAAGTACACAGTCCAAAATCTATGGATCCTAGAATTAATACTTAGCTTCACGTTTTAAGCTGTAACTTTTTAAGCCCAATAGCTACAAATTTTTGAATTCCTCATGTCTTAAACCCATGATATAGCCTTTTAAAGTACTCAGATATGTCAACTGGGAGACGAGATATGAAATTCTGTTTTGTTGGTGTATGCTGGCGACCATTTTGTTTTATGCAATTGAGGTAGTTCTTCTCAACTTTTTTCTTGGGGACATCTTTTTTCTGAAAGAGAACATCCTAAGGAACATTTTGGTACCCTAAAAGTAGAATCATGGGGGGGTGCACGGTAGACCCTGCTGGTCCCCGGACTATTAAGGTTTTAACGTATTGTTTGTTTAGATTTTATATCCTAAGCCAATGATGATATAAACAACTTTTTGAATCAGTTAATATTCAATTACTTTCAGCTGTAAGAAAGGGGGATAATTGCCTAGTTTCTGTTTTTTATACTGTCAGTACTAGCTGCAAATTAGTCTGCAATGCATCCCACAGAAGATCTATGTCATTATTCACTTAGTGATATCATTAAAGTTTCAACGACTGAATTTTCTATAAGGAATGTAAAGAAGTTCGGTTTTCATATAACGTTTCCAAAAAAGCTAACAAAAAGGATGTTGGCATTATCGACATTTTCCCTGTTGTCAGCTAAGTGTATAACATAATTGTGTTAACTGTTCATAATCCAACATATAATGAAGCACGTTTTCTCTTTCCTTTCTCTTCTGTTTGCCAGGTTACAGGTTGTCCATCGAACTCGATCACGTTAAACACTAAAGACTAAAAACTCATTAATGACAGTATACTGGAAGCAACTAGTGGGTATCTGAGCAACAAGGGTATTCGGCTCAGTTCACATCTGGTGATCGTCCTCTTCTCACGAAGTACCCAGACACTTTCACATCGTGTTGTCGAAGATAAAAGTCATTAGAGGTACAGTGAATCCAACCAGCTCCTCGAAGCAATGTTACATTCAACATTTAGCTGAAATATTGAGGAACACAAAAGATACATTCCTTACAGTCATAGTAACGAAAGTATGTAGCTCCTTCCTTGGCTTTTATTAAATTTGCACGGTCAGTGTAGATCCTTACAGAGATAAACCAAATCATTAATTACAAGTTTACTAAAGTACCACCTTAAGGAAAAAGAAATGTATAGCCGAACGAGAGACCCCAATGTTGAATTTATTTATTCCCCAAATTTCCAAATCATTTTTCACTAAAATGATAGATATGTTTCATGAAAAAGCGAGAGACTGAATATAACTTAGATCAGCATAAAGCTACAATTGGAAAACACGCACACACACCATGGGCGTCCGCTGCCACTTTTCAAAGGGGGGGGGGATATATCTTAGTGGCGACCCAGTTACATGATAGGCATTCCAGCCGTGAAGAATGTGCTGCACCAGCCATTTGTAGCGTAAGCAAGTACGACCCACTTTATGATCCAGATGTCAGATGGTGCATTTGGCCGTTGACGGAGACGCATGACCTGGCCCAGGGGTGACATGATGTCGCGAGCACCAGCGAATAATAAGACGGTCTTTTTATAGAGGGGGCATTAAGTTGAGGTTATATAAAACAATTGTACTGCACCATTATCAGTTATTGACTATAAGGTTCCAACTTCCACCCCACCCCCTGCCCTCGGTGAAAAGGCCTTATTTGGGTGGGTGGGTGCTACCAAAGAAAAAGAGAGAGAGATTACATTGTCCTAGTGGCAAACGAAGTTACGTTTAGTACATATCTAAATAGAGATATTAAGATAAACTGTATAAACTACTAACTGGGCTACCCGGCGTTGCCCGGGGAGAAAAACTCTAAAGCTAACAACACTGGAAAGCAAATGATATTTTAAAGAGATTTCATGAAATCAAACAAGCCCTCCCCCCACGTTGGGCCAGCACACACTCCCAGGCAAATACTCGCAGGCCTGCGCACCTCCTCCTAAAACCTTAAAACATAATCTTTCGCAAAACTGAGAATCAATGTGCTCACTTATGGCGTTAGTAGTTCGTACGTCAAAGCGGACTAACAGATTTAAATTGTGCCCAATTTTTGTTAGTCACCGCTACCCACAACACTGGTTTAAATACTGTTGCTGGGTTTAGGTTATTCAAGTGTTCTGACATTTATAACAATCTGTGTATCCGGACTTCGCCCAGCCCTAACCGTTCATAGTAGAAATTTGTAGGGAAAATGTCTTTTTTTTTCTTTTTTTAAATCCACCCAAAATAGGTTTTTAGTAGGGAGGTTCAATTTACAATGTAAGTTTATGCCAAATTGATCCCTTAGTTTGTGTCCAGCAGCATTCTCACTTGTTTTTTGAAAATGTGGACTATTTAGTTATCACTGCCCACCACCCCTGTTTAATTTACAAGGTAAAAAGAAGCATATATAGGTAGCGGTGATTCATAATTTCCCTTGGAATGCTAGTTATTATTGTTGCGTTTGTGTTTGGCTTAAGGTTACAGGTAGGGTTAGGGTTTTTTGCTCTAAGAAAAAATATGTTTTATTGTCAGGTTGGGGTTAAATTCTTTTAAAATATACTGCCAAACTGGCATAAGCACCGAGAGAAAGAGAAATTCACATCCATGGTCACCTATGACGAATGGAAAGTAAGGCTGCAGTTTAGCATTATAGCTACATTGTAAATAGAACCCCCTCTTATAAAACCTTTAAATATTTCTGTTCTCAAAACTGACAAATTCCCGGAAGGTTTATGGTGCAATAGATTGAAGGCACATGAAATTAAAAGAGAATTTTCTCCATAGGGTGTTGAACTCGGTCTACCAACTGTATTTACCTCGTTTCTAAGCACGAATGTATTGTAGCTCTCACTGATTTCTTTAGTGATAAGATTGTTTTTATTTCTCATGTGAATGCGAACGCAGACCCCAAAGAAATGTGTGCTGTAGGTGAATTGAGACCTGCTGATTTCAAATATGCCTTTGTTTTTCTCTGCGTAGTTCTCGACATCTTAGAGGTCGAATATTTTTTACTACTATAATATAGTGCCATAGACAGGGTAAAAAGTCCAACCATCTAAGCAACTGCCTAACCTAATTTTGTAAAGCTGAAATTGATTCTATAGATCATGTGGATCAATTTAAGCCCAGACAACAATTCGGAAATTACCAGAAGACACATGATTGATCACGACATCAAAAGCAAAGCGGGCGGACTTCGCCAACTGCGTATCAGACACAAACTTCTATTTAAACGGCATAGTTGCAGAGGATTCAAGCAATGGTGCACTGACCTAGATTTGATAGCCTTGGGGTCAACAGATCGTGCCTACTATAGATGCATGAGAGTCCATTTAGAATTATTTGATGTTGAGTAGCAATAGAGAACAGATTTCAGGACTTGTGGAATAGCGACAGTGACATAGAGGAAAAGAGTAAAAGTCTGACAAACATAATTAAAGAAGCAGCAGAGATGGTAGGCAGTACAAAAGTAGACAAGAATACAGGTAGCTACTATAAAGGAACATTAAAACTAATCAAACAGAGGCGAAATATAAAGATAAAAACTAAAGAGGACGAAAGCAAAAAAGCTGCAATTAACAAATTAACAAATAAAAGAACGAGAAAAGGAAAAGAATGAAAAGCACGAAGAGGATAATAGAGGCTATCAGAAAGGGGGAGAGTTTAAAACACACCTGATCCGCAGACCATACCGGCAAGCAACAGATGCTTGCACTAAAGGATAAAAATGGCAAAATTATAAAAAAATAGGGAAATATTGACAAAAGTAATTGAAGAATACTATGAAAATGTGTACGCTTCAAAATAAATATACCACAAACTAACAAACCTATAGATACTAGCGATACCCCCGACATAGCAGAGAAGAATGGTATTTGCACTAAGAAACTCGGTAAAGCCCCAGGCGAGCATGGCATAACGACAGACCTTTTAGAAGATGCAGGAGAAATCTTGCACAAAGAACTAGCACAGCTATTCACACAATACATAAGTGAAAGAAAAGTTCCTAAAAATTCCCCCACAAGAAAGGAGATAAGCACGATCTTGGCAACTACCGCCCTATTACACTATTGCCTAACATATATAAACTATTGACAAAAATACTCACAAACAGATTAACAGGCACTCTAGACGAAAATCAACCACGCGAGCAGGCAGACTTCAGAAGTGGCTACTCAACAATAGATCACCTACATGTAATAAACCAACTAATCGAAACGTCCTTAGAATACAACAAACCACTCTGTTTGGCCTTTGTAGATTATAAGAAAGCATTTAACTCGGTAGAACATACGGCAGTCTTCACCGCAATGCGAGAACAAGGTGTTAACGAGAATTACATACAAATCTGTGAAAACCTCAATATTATTTTTTTAAATATTTTCCATCATTTTTATCGATGTATTCCGATATCTTAAGCATTCTTGAAATGCATATTTTTTATTCTTTCTATGTCTTGGTTTGACTGAAATTTATATGAAAATATTATAACAAGGATGAATAGGTAAATATAGTGAAATGATGAAAAAATATTTACCGCCTGTATTTTTAATATGTTTTGTTCTGTTTTTTGTTTATGTAAATTGACTGCTATTTCAAATTATAGGAGTTGCAGGCGATAACATGCCTTTTTTGCACGGCGCTGCTGTCGTGCATTTTAATCGTGTTTATTTTTTCCACTCAAATATATGTGTATTGCATTGTCTACCTTACATTTAAAATCAGCTGTCGCTTACCCGCTTGAAATTTATATTCATTTTTGTTCATTTTGTTCATACCTATAACTCAGGAAACATACATTTTGGATTATTTCTCATGATGTTTTAAGCTTAATATAAGCATAATAAAATTAGAGAAAGCAGGGGTCGATCCAACTGAGCTGACCGTATTCGCGATTTTTGTGGGGTAGGCTTTTAGGCATGCACCATCAGATAATTTTGAAACTCATGTATCCAAGATTGGCTAACATTGCGTTGCAGAGCATCTCAGCTACTGAAATTAAGTGTTGTCAAGAGAAGTCTGAAATTAAGATAAATAAAAATATTCGGAAAAAAATTAAGGGTCTTGAAGGTTATCATGTGTTGAGACGAACAGATTTAAAACTCGTAAGACGCTCAGAAAACTGTATAAATAAAAGTTTTCTGAAAAATTCTGAGGTTCTTCCAGAAGCCCCTGGAAGACCCCTTGGATCCTCCCTTTAAAGGGATTCATAAAACTGACACAATTCAGGAATGGTTTATACTTCATAGAAAGAAAGGGAAAGAAAGAAAGGGAAGGAAAGAGAGAGAAAGAAACAAGCAAACTTAAAGGAAGGTAGGAGACCGTGAAAGAAAGAAACCGACAGAAACTCAGAGAAAGAAAGAATGTAAGAAAAAAGGAAAAAGAAGAAACTGACAGAAAGGGATAGAAAGAAGGTAAGACAAAAGGAAAGAAAGAAAGAAACTGAAAGAAACAGACCCAATTAAAGAAAGAAAAAAAACGCAGGATAAAACAGTAGAGTCATGCTAAAGAAAAGAAACAGACGAATATAAGAAAGGCACAAGACTATACGGGAAAAGAGTAACACAGAGTGGGGTAGAACAGATCTAATGAAAGTGAAGATTAGCAGAAAAAATAAAACAAAAGAAAAACAGTAAAGAACCTCGGTAAAGACAATAAAAGAGCAAATCCAAAAGAAAGATTGATCCTTAAATGATTAAAGAATAAAAAATAAATAGAATGAAATTGAAAAAAAATAACCAAAAGACAAGAAAAAGAAAAGGCAAGATCAAAATCTTGCGTCTCAACATGGCCAATTAGTTGAACTTTGTGTCTCCCTGGTCACACATTTTAATCCTTTAACACCAGATTACTGAGCGTCGGTGTATTGAGCTTAATAGAACCCAAACAATATTCTCCATCTTAAAGGCTGGTTTTTAGTTTTAGTTTTTTTTTCCACTGTATTTGCTATCATTTGTCGCTTCATCTTTTTATTTTGTCATGTCTTTTCTTGTATGGAATCATTCTTTTCTTTCTGTTTTTTCTTTTAGTTTTTTAAAATCATTTTTTTTCTTTTCTTTGCTAGTCAATATAATTCATTTGGTTTTTATTTTTTATTTTTGAAGGACATGGAATGATTTATACAAACTCCTTAGAGAAATGTGCAAGTCAAGACAAACCCCAAGTTACTACATCAAATAAATCCCTCGCTCTTTTAATTGCCGCATTACGTCGGGTGTAGATGGCACTTAACGAGACAGCGGATAAAGCAGAATATCAAATTTTTACTGTTTGCAGTTCGGAAGCTTTTTGAAACGCACTAAATACATTTGATACGCAAGAAACCAAACAATTATTGCCTTTAAACATCCGATTCGATGTTGTGGTTGACAAATGAACAAAATGTCTCGCCGACTATGTCCGCTGCCATAATGTCCTTTCTGTTTCCCACTGTAAAATGATATACCGGATGCGTTTCTTGTGTTTTGGCATGATCGTAAAGAAGCCGGCAATGAAACGTCTGCACTAATTTCTGAAGAATTTATTATAAAAAAGATGGCTTCCCTTCTTTATTATTATTATTACTGTTCTCATTATCATAATTTTTATTGTTTGTTGCCCTTGTCTTTATGTTGTTTTTTGTTGTCAGGGGTTTAGAGGGCAACGCTTGAAAACTAAAACGGGGCAGGTTAAAGTGCATAAGCATGGTTCAAGGAAAAAGAAGAAGAGTAGGAAACAGAAGAAGACGATGAAATAGAAGAGGAAACAGAAGAAGATGTAGAAGAAGAAGATGAAATAGAATAGGAAGAGGAAACAGCAGAAGAGGCAGAGGAAACAGAAGAAGAGGAGGCAGAGTAAGTAAACAAAAAAGAAGAAGAAGACGTTGAAGAGGCAGATGAAATAAAATAGGAAGAAGAAGTAGAAGAAGATGAAATAGAATAGGAAGAGGAAACAGAAGAAGAGGAGGCAGAGTAAGAAGAGGAAGATGTTGAAGAGGCAGAGTAAACAGAAGAAGATGAAATATAATAGGAAGAGGAAACAGAAGAAGAGGAGGCAGAAGAAGAAGATGTTGAAGAGGCAGAGTAAACAGAAGAAGATGAAATAGAATAAGAAGAGGAAACAGAAGAAGAGGAGGCAGAGGAAGAAGAAGAAGACGACGTTGAAGAGGCAGAGGGAACAGAAGAAGATGAAATAGAATAGGAAGAGGAAACAGAAGAAGCAGAGGGAGAAAAAGAAGAAGCAGAAGCAGAGACAGAGAAAACAGAAGAAGAAGAAGAAGAAGAAGAAGAAGAAGAAGAAGAAGAAGAAGAAGTGGCAGAGGAAACAAGAAGAAGAAAAAGAAAAAAGAAGAATAAGAAAGCAGCTGAAACTAGAGATATTTTTCCAGAATATTATCAGTACCAGGAGTACAATAAAACTAAAAGAAACATCAATCAATACCATACACTTGTGATGAATAGTTTCAAAATTGCTCCCGACAGTTTTGTCCTTTGAGTTATTAGGCCTTTTTCCGGTGTATTTTCTTTATTTTGCGTTTATTCCATTTATATTTTTTGTGCGTTTTCAAAAAATAAATAAATACAAACAAACCTGAAAAAAGAAAATCGGAAAAATATGGTATTAAAAATAAACAAATGAAAAAAAATTATAAATTTATGCGCGTATCGCCTTTCAAAAATGAACTTCCCGGAAAGATCTTAGGATTATTACACATTTTATGATGGGCATTATATTTGTTCCTGAGGGCATCTTGCGTCTGTTAAAAGGGCAGAGACTACTGTTAAAGACCGCGACCTCCATGTTTAAACTGACACTTTTTACAAATATCAGCTGAAGACATTAAAATGCTGAGCTTTTATTTTTATTCAATTTTATTGCGCTTCTTTCTCAATCCCCGTCCGCGTGTGTTCGCTTAATTTTGCCTTCCTTTTCGGTTCGAATTTTACGTAAAAAATACAAAACAGTTTACGATGCAAAATGCTTCCGGTCAATCAAACTGACACAGTTGGTCTCTAAAATGATAACTGGAAGCATTTTTCATTCTAAATTATGTTTTGGGTTCATTATTTGGACGTTGATGGTTGTTGGGTTTCTTCCCCCTCCCCCCTCCTGCTATTCTATGCTCCTAATTATCGGAGGCGTAGCTGACGGAGAGGCAAGCGGAAGGGGCTATTTGAAAATGCCCCCCCCTCCCCCAATAGAGGGGTCCCTAAAAGCTTTATAAATAGTTCACCTACTGCATTTCAATTGATAAATCTCACTAAATGTTGGAGGGAGCCCATCAAGGAGTCAAGACCCCCACCCCCGGGGGGGGGGCACCCAAATCTCTAACTACGTCTCTGCTAATTATTTCTTTTCCATTTTTCATCATGAATGATCCGATTCAGATGATGATGATGATGATGTACCTTTTAGGAGGTGAGTGTGGCGTAACAGTTAACAGAATGAAATCAGCGAGCCGAGTTCAAACTTTGACCAAGACTGTTTACGTTCACACTACGCACTAATGCCCTCGGGATAGGCACGAATCTTTCTATGGGTAAAATAGCAGGGCAGGCTGGGCTCTTTAGCCTTGGGAGACACCCAGTCTAGGAGAACAACAACTCTGAATTCAAAACCGTACTCACTCGAAAATAGTGGCAATGGTTGAGCTCAATGAGCTACTACCTTACGAAAGACCAACATGACCATACAATCGTCATGGAAGGAGCTTGGAAAAGCCCTCGTCCGGCAGTGGACCTGACATTGATGATATACCTTGTAAGTTAACAACTCACTTTCTTTTCCTGTCAAAACGAAATGGTTTGTGAAATTAGCGATTTAATACTTGCGCATCCAATGTTTCTACATCAGTTTTTGTTCTTTGCTGCTGCTGTTGTCGCAATAAAGATTGGTTTAAAACTATTTTCGGAGCCCTCGCCGCAGTGGTTAGCGAGTATTCAATTGAGGTCAATCCTCACTGAGTGCACAAGAAATATGATCCTATAATGATAAAACTGGCTGTTTCCAATATTTACTGACCAAAGCTTAGTAAGCTGGGTTGCCAGATATGTCCAATTTAGGACATCATGTCGGTTTTTCGCCCTGTATGTCCGAATAAAACATTTTAAGAAACGGACATCCAAAACTGTCCGATTTAAGGCACCACTCAGTGTTACCAACTTTGATATTTTATATCTAAATTTAAATATTTTTTGTTGTTTTTAGATATGGGATTTCAGTTCTAGCAACTTTTAGATATTTATTTTCATTATTGTGATAATAATCTAGTTACTTTTAGCCAATATTAGCTATTTATTTTAATTATTGTGATAATAATCTAGCTACATTTAGCCACTATTAGCTATTTTTATCCATCAATTTTTTTTCTTTCGGATTTTGACAGATTTGGAGCAGGGTTGACCAATTTTGCGCGATTTTGAGAAAACTAATCTGGCAACCCTGTTAGTAATTACGGCTACGGCAAAAAGCCAAATTGAGGGGAAAATTGGGAGTAGAAAGATTATGTTACGGCAATCTTCCAAGTGGAAAGGGACTGCCCGCTTTAAAAATCAACTTTTGAAATCCCGGCTTCTACCTGGGCTCAAACGTAAGGTCACTGGCCCCTGTGGGAAATAGGCAACCGTCTCACTCATCAAAAAGTCCCCATTTGATAAGTAGTAAGTATTGCTAACTAATCCTTCTCAAATCAGTACAACCACTCTTGTCGTAATTGAATTCATGGGCAGTTCGTGGGGGAATGTTTCCCGTGTCACCAATCTGTACTTCTCCGTTATCAGTACGCTACTCATGTTCACTGATTAGTCCCTTGTTAATCATAGAAAAAAGAAAGCTAATTATGAGTAACTGATAATGTTGTGATTTAATATAAAAAGATTTTACAAAACAATTTTCCCACACTGATTGACCCAAACCCTAAATTATCATCTCGATAAGATAATAACAGCCGGGTTGCCGAAATGTCCTTGACATTTTCTTTTTACATTTATTTAGCAAACAAGAATTTGTACAAAAAAAACAGTGCAGCATTATCAGTTACAAATAATTAGCTATTTTGTTTTTACTATGATTAATAAGGAGACTAACCACAGAATATAAGTAACGTACAGATAACGAAGTACCGAAATATGCATATAAAGATGATATTAAAAAGTCCAGGAATGTAAGAAATGCTGGCCCTCCTCACTTGAAATATTTGTTATGGAAGCTAATAGTAGTAGCAGTAGTAATGCCTATAGTAGCCTTAAGGGTCAGTACTGCCGATAGCAAGCTAGGGTGCTGATGAGACTAGAGAAAGAAAGAGGGCAATGTTAACGATGCGCATAAGATATATATTTCTTTCTCTGCCTGTTTCTGCAGTAGTAAACGCAAATGAAAATACATGCATGTGCAAGGATGCAGTTTGTACATGGTAATACAAGCAATGTGAATAAAGAAATACAAATGCTCTGCAATGATAATAAGAAGTGTATTTATTACAGAAGATAATAACAAAAAGTAGTCTCAGCTGAGAAGAAGGAAGGAATGCATTTTAAAGTGTTCATATACTACTTAGTAAAAGTGTCTGTAGTTTGTTGAAGATGTCAAGGAAGAGTGTGTGTGTGTGTATGTATGAATGTGTATGAATGCGTACGTACATAATCAGAGGTGATAGGCGCGTCTCTGTGGAACCGTCAATGGATTTGTCAAGACGACAAATATTGACTGAACAAAGATGATAAGATACATCGTTTTGCCAGAATTGTTGTCTACAAAGCGTATTAAATTCGAGTCAAGTACAGACGTTTCATGTCCTGAAAATTGGTTATCTACAAGACGAGATAACTTTATTTCTCGGAATAAAAATCTGGATTGTTGAAAAGGAAAATTGAGTCAAGTGCTTTCCACTTGCTTTGCTAACCGTATGCATAGGCGTACGGGAACTCTTTGGTTAGGGGTGGGGTAGAGAGCTTGATTTGCCCGAAATTATTACACAGATAAAAACACAAGTACTAATTTCAAATAAAATATCTTTTCATGAATCGACAATACACAGCTGGTACAAATCATACAACATGCACCTTAAAAGTAATATCGCAGTACTTCTCAGATATGTCTTCATTCGTCTGAGGCCGCTGAAAGAGCGCTCTGCAGAACACGATGTAGCAGAAATAGTTGCCAGCGATTTTGTTGAAGACTGGCAGTATGTCATGAAGGTCGTTCATGTAAAGAGTTTAAACAACACCAGCTTTGCGTAAATTGCCTTTTCCGCCTTTGGGAGATGCAGATCAACACCATAATGTGATGCAACAATTGATAGTGCTCATCTGACGCATCAGGATTGAAGATAACATAGCCAAGTGTGCAAATTATGTCTCGGTCATTACTTTCAAATCGTGATTCCATTTCCACAATAACCTTATCCAGACTGGTGGATATGCGATGGCAGTTTGGGGCAGTTTAATTAAGTGGCACTTCCGTTGCGGATTCACTAACCACGGCTTGCAATCACGAGACACCTTTTTTCTCCGTGGAACTTGCTACCTTGAATGAGAATCGTGTGCCTTGGATGATTTCTTTGATAGTTAGTTTTCAGTGCATTTCCAAACTTTTCTTCATTTCTGCAGTTAGCAGGAGTTTCCATGGTTGCTGTAGCTGTTCTTCTAGCTGTTAAAACATCTACAGTCTTTCCCTGGAGGTAATAGCTGAGGCTGCTTTTGAGAGGATTATTTTCGGCAAAACCAATTCAATTAGAAATTCAAAATCGGATATGGCATTCAATAATGCATTGCAATCCGTGATATGTTTTGGGGTCTTGATCATTTGCCTAATCAAGCAATGCTTTTACGATATGAGGTAATTTCTCTATCATGGCTTTTACTGCTTCATATCTACAAGACCACCTTATTACACTTTGAGATTTAAGTGTATGTGAGAGTTCTTTGCCGACCATAATGCGTTCAAAGAGTTCGTGCCGTTTGTGATTGGGCTCATATTTGCTCCATCAAAACATTCTCCAATAATTTTGACAACTTACAGCTCCAGCTTCCCGAGTACATTTTTGACTAACTCACAAAAGAACACTTACTTTAGTAGAAGGCGTTGCTTAAAATCCGATGGTTTCTCTTTCATATTGCCACTCGCTCAACCCTGATGATGTCAACGATAATGAAATATCCGGAACACTTTTTCACGTTATTTGCTATGCTGCCTAAAACAACCTCAACCATGATATCAAGAATTTCGTTTTGGACAATAAGTGAGGTCCACTTGCATGTGTGCATCCAGCTGACATTTCAGTTTTCCTCCTAGCCAAGGAATATCCTTAGATCGAAGATGTAGAAGTCCCAAAAAGTTACCATGGTTAGTATCGGAAACTTCATCTAAGTTACTGCGGTCCTCTTCACGTTTTGTTTGGCAATGAACAACAGAGTTTCGATAATAATTTTCAAGTACTCTCGGTTCTGCGCCACTTGCTGCTTGTGTACAGTATTTAGTTGTCCTAACATCGATTGTTTGTGCTTTGCGTACACTAGTTAGTCTATTCACTTCATCATGGCCTGCAGATAACAAGCACTTTTCACATGCTTGGTTTGTCGACGTGTCTTTTTCCAGTTTTCGAATGTAAAAATGTTACTATGCATAAACGCCTTACAAGGGTAACACGAAGCTTGACATTTGTCAATGTCATTAGGTAAGCCAAGGATAAAGATTAAACCAATCACTCTTGAAATATCTCAAAGTAGACTTCTTACCAAATTTCTTTGTTTTGTATTATTTAAACATTGTCTGTTTTGGCCCAGTTTCAGTGATATTGATCTGCGGAGCCAGTGGAGATTCATGGGCCATATTCACTTCATCGTCATTTTCGTCACAGCCAGGCTCAGTAGAGACTCAAGATTTTTTGCGATATCCTGATCGTCACTGTTAACAAAGCTGTTCTTGGCGATAGTTTGGGAAGTTGTGTGGGTTATAGATCACATGTTTTTCGAAGAATGCACTCAGTGTTTGTTGCGATTTTTCGGGCACTGGTGTAAAAGTTACAGTCTGACCGGCATGAACAGCCCGAACGTGTTTTTCTTTGTAATTTTTGAGTATATTTGATTAAATATCAACTACTAAGTAGGTTACTAAAATAGCTACATTCAAATAAAATGAAATAAAAGGGTAATAGCATATTTTTGTGCGTAACTTAATCTCTCTTTTAGAAACATTTTAGGAATGATTTTCATTTATTCATTTTTAACATCTAGAAGTATTTAAAATAATTATTTACTTAAAAACAACCAACATTTATTTATTTAACGATTAACGACACTTGTTTTATATACTGTGATTTAAATTTAATTTATCTTTTTAAACGGCTACAACATAAAGGCAGGAAAGAGAGTTAAACATAGAAACACAAACACATGTGAATTACCTTCATAAATAACACAGATAAGGGGAGAAAGAAGGACAGCATCCGACCTTCCCAACTCATTCCCAACCCCAAAATGCCACTAATGTCATTTAAAGGGGAGAAGAAAGACAACTTCCGACCTTCCCCATACCCGTCACGCAGAAAGGGAAACTGTAAAACTTTTACCACAGCAAATGTAAACATGAAATGAATTAGACAAACACATTTCAGTGGTCAATAAAGACTCGCTTCTAATAAGGACATATCAATTTCATATATACTGTAATTTTTGACGGCACAGGTATACTAGTTGTGATATGAATATGAATGTTAATTAATTTTTGCTAATTTGCCATCATTGTTAATCTTTTTGCTTTCTCTGTTCGATGTTTTTCTTCTTGTTTTGCCCGAAATTGGGGGTAGGGGCAAAAAGCTGTTTTCGTATTCTCTTGTAAATTACAGCTGTATAGTTATTAAAAACAAATTTCTTGCTGACCTAGTTGAATTTTTTGTCCAAGTTTATCTCCTCCTATACTATAGCTACTTATTTTAATAACATTACATCCTTACCTGTAAATACTCTAACAATTCCTTGCTGAACTTGGAATGTGGGTCTTATATGTCATCACCTATTTATCATTATAACTAGGTGTTTATTTAATTATTGTAATTTTATTCAGTGGTGGAAATGTGGGGTACGCAAGGTTACGGCGTATACCTACTTTTTAATTTCCATTTTTTTTTTGTATGTTCAATGTCTACTAATGGAGGAATTACCGTATACCCAATTCCCAAAATCAGCCTAACCGCATATCTAGTTCTCAAAACCCATTTTCATCACTGATTTTATTTTACTAAATAATTAGACAGAGCATATACATACTTCCTCCGTTATAACGCGGACCCCAAAATATTAATCTAGCTCCAGAATATTTCTTTGATAGCGGCTCGGTTATAACGCGGTGTTGGCTTTCTTGGACCCCAACACCCGCGTTATAACGGGGGATGCCTGTATTATGTTGCTGCAAAGGTTCCCATCGCCAGTTAGGGAAATCTCAGAATTGTCTTTAACCCATAAGATCCCACTGTTACACCGGTGTCAATTTTATCCTTGATTTGAACTCATGGAGTGTACTAAGTGACATCTACAGAAAATCCTGGTGCAGTCATGTGACTGTGTGTCAATTTGCCTACCCAGAATCCCACAATGTCCCTTCAAGTAGAAATGGGTCGGAGTTCTTATGGGTTAAAGTTTACTCAACTCTTCATTGCTTGTGCCATCAGTCAGAAGTAATATATCGTTTACAAGGCACACAATATTCAGAAGCCAGGAAAATCGGTTCTACATGAAATTACGGAAACAAGCATTGGTCAGCGTTTAAATACTTCTTCGACACAGAAAAAAGGTTGTTTTTGACAAGATATTTGTTACGTTATTTGTATTATTGTGACTTGTTATTTGTTGTTCTTTTCTGTTTTTAGCTGTGTTGGCTAACGCGTTTGGCTAGAACCGTATTTTAGCTGTGTTTAGAAAAGAACAGAGAGAGAACAAAAGAGGTGCGTACAGGGCGATAGCCTGGTCTAGAGAAATCCTTACCATCTCTCACTTCCGGCCCTCGTTTTGGGGACCTGAAACGGAATGGGGGCTGTTGATAGCTTGCTTCAGCGTGTTTATTTATATTAAGCATAAATATTAATACATACATATATAAACATTGATACATACATATATAAACATTACAATAGTCACTGGTGAAAAATGAATGTATTATGAGAATCCAAAACGAAGAAAATCTTGGCTAGATCCAAGACAGCCTTCAAAATCAACTGGGTAGAAAAGTGTGTGGGCCCGCATACCCCTGGGGCGGAGCTCTAGGGGCGCAAACAGACCTACCATTTACCTTTGTGAGAGGCGCAACTTTAACAATTTGCAGGGTGCTCTGTGGGACCTAGTACCGCGACCAAGGAAATACTTCGATGACTGAATAATGATGCCATATCTTTTTATTGATAAAAGATTTTGTAAAACAAAATTCTGAAAACTTGTACATCAATATAGTAGTTAGTAGGGATAGTGCCTCTTCAAAGAAGGACGTGAGTAAACATGCTGCTTGTGACCAAATCAGGAATCTATTTGTCGAAAATTCTTTTCAGTTGTCACTCAACCTCTGATTGCAGAAACCCAACCAATATGGAAAGATTTCGGGAGAAGAGAACGCAAGATCCTAAAACATTATCGATACCAACGTAAAATCGAGTATCAAAATAAATGTGGGGAACTGAAACAGTCTCACTGTGAAAAACGTCTATTAGCTCACGATGATCGATAAAAAAAACTAAAAAAACTATAAAAGATCGACCCCCACCCCAATAAAAAAAACACAAACAAGTGTGACAAGGCACGCCAAAAATACGGAAATTTCACTAAAATCGAGCCAATATTGAAGAAATGTCACAAAATATTCTAAATCTTTCGCATATACATCTGGAGGACAGTGATATCCAGTTTTTGGCTTTGGACCTGAATTTCTGATATCCAGATAACAAGAGCATACCGATATCATCGAACATGTCCGTCGTGTAGAATGGCGGAATTCTTTCGAGATCAATACACATGATAACGAAAACAATCCCGATATCAAAAACGTACATGACGAAGACATCCCTCAAACGCCCCGGTTCAAAACATTCAATCGTCTAGATCAAGATCTGACTTCACCGCAAATACGAGCATATAGTAAAGCGTGTATGGCGCATATGCGGAATTTAGGCGAAAAAGTGACAAAGCAGTTCAACAGTAGTAGAAAAAATAATTCATCACCTAACTTGCAACGAAGTAAGCGAAAATTGGTCAGATTAGTGAATTCACAGGAAATTGTTTGTGAATCTGATAAGGATGGCAACATTTCCATATTATCATACTGGGACTACCCAGATGTTCTCCAGAAACCGCTGGAAAAGTATCATTTTCCGGAAATCATTCGCCGAAATATTGACGAAAGATTGGAAAAAATTAAGACCAAAATTAAGGAAAAAAATTCTAAAATCGCACGAATTTGGAGTGCTACTTGATCAAATGTTAAAACATGTGATAGGAATGTACAGAAATAACATTGGTGATATTGTAAGAGTACGAAAAAATACATCACTAAATTGTCTACTGGATATGTATACCCACATGTTAACGCCAGAACAGCTAAACGGTGCACGCACAAGCGGCTTTCCTATAACCATGGGCGTCCGGGTGGCGGATATATTCCAGGGTGGTGGCAATAGGGTATATTCAAGATATATCTTATTGTTAACCCTGGTACACGATAGGCATTCCACCCGCCATTTGTAGAGTAAGCAAGTATGATCCTCTGTATTATCTAGATGTCAGATGATATACTTGACCGTTGATAGAGACGCATGACCTGGCCCATGACACGATGGAGTGAGACCCAGTGAATAATAATATAGCCCGGGGGCCAGCAGGGGCTACCGTGCACCCCCCCCATGATTCTACTTTTCGGGTACCAAAATGTTCCTTAGGATGTTCTCTTTCAGAAAAAAGATGTTCCCAAGAAAAAAGTTGGGAAGAACTATCTCATTTGCATAAAACAAAATGGTCGCCAGCATACACCAATAGCTACAAATTGACAACATACACCGTTGGAGAGCTGAGGAGATTCACTTTCCAACGATATCTATATATGTATATATTTCCTTCATTAACTATATGCACAATTTGTTTTAGGGTAAAATAAAGTGGATTTTTGAATTCTTCATGTCTTAAACCCATGATACTTTACTTTAAAGTATTCAGATATGTCAACTGGGAGACGAGATATGAAATTCTGTTTTGTTGGTGTATGCTGGCGACCATTTTGTTTTATGCAAATGAGGTAGTTCTTCCCAACTTGTTTCTTGGGAACATCTTTTTTCTGAAAGAGAACATCCTAAGGAATATTTTGGTACCCGAAAAGTAGAATCATGGGGGTGGGGTGCACGGTAGCCCCTGCTGGCCCCGGACTAATAGTATTTTTTATATATGAACATTAATTTGGGATCACAGACAACAATTGTATTGCACCATTATCGTTTATTGACTATAACGTTCCAACTTTCAAACCCCCTCGCCCCGTTGGCCCGACCCCCAAGCGGACGCCCATGCCCATAAGGCTAATATTCGCTGCTAACAATATTGCATCATCGCGTGAAACCATTTTCTTAGAAAGCCTACAAAACAAGTCAGTATTGAAAATGAACGTCAACGAATATTGCAAAGATTCAATGCAGTACACTACAGATCTGGTTTTATGGAAACATGAACATTCTGAAAGGATTCATTTGTTTTTGCCTCTCAGTATGAATCCTATTGTGCGCGCAGGTGTAGAAGATACATTAGCCCAATATACCACCTACTCAGATGACGCCTGCATCATAGTCGACCTCACCATGTTTTGTTTACAAAACGTCATCGTGTAGTTTCAGGACAATACCAACAACAAGCAGGTATTGTCACTGGCGATAACAATTAGGTTTCAATAGCCATTTTCGCCGTAAAGTACGTGATGAATGTAGCCAAAAACGAGCTGGAAACATGCGAATTAGTAAGAAGGTTTATTGATGATTTATAACAATGGCGATTGGGAACTAAAAATAATGTAAACCGCTTAAAATCTTGCCTCCACAACGACTTTGGTACGCACGGTCTTAAACTGGAATGTCGGATTACCCGTACCGCTGATGCTGAAAACATCACAGACGAATTTCTCGATAATAAACATATTGTTAAACATTCGAGTCCACTTGGATTTATTGTGACAAATTTCGTAAAAGATACAACAGTATATTTTTGAACGGGAAATCATACCACCCAATTTTTAAACTACACATTGAATGCATACGAATGAGAAGGTTGTGTGTTCTAACAGCCTTAGAACAACTCACAGAAAATCACACTTTCCAGCTTGTACAGATGGTAGAAAAAGCATGAAAATGGGAAAGTCGTATCGGCAACCTCAACAATGATACCAATATAAATGATGATAATCTTCGGATAACCAGGGCCACATCTCATCCACATTTTCAACGTCTATTCGAAACCGACAAATCAATACATCGCAATACCATGGTTAACTTCAAAGGGACACAAACATAACAAAATCCGTGGTGGATCCGGCGGGGAGGGGGCTTTTAGGGGTTTCTGGAAGCATTCTCCCCCCCCCCCCCAGAAGATTTCGAAAATTATGTATCCAAGATTGGCTGAAATTGCGTTTCAGCTACTGAAATTACGTGTTGTCTAGAAGTCTACTTAAAACATGTTTCAAAAGTTGTGTATATGATTTTCAAAAATAATGTGAGTTCTATAAAGATATGCTGAATACATACAGATAATCAACCGACAATTATTTACAAAACCTTTTCTCGCGTACGGGCAACTCACTTTCATTTTGTGCAGCCTCATTTGAATTTGGCTCAGATTCTAAACACTCTCCTCTCGGATTAAAGGTACGATCGGGCAAACGAGAGAAGAATATTTCAAGAATATATTACAAGGATATATTCAAATTTCACCATCGATATTGTCACTGAATGTTAGCTGAAAGTTTACCACTCTCATCTAATATAAGATTTGTATTAGAAATCCAAACCAATTTAATAAATCTAACATTTTTTTAATAAAATGCGTGAGCATATACCTTTCATGCTTGTGGGCGTGAGAATGTATTAGAATGTGTGAGACTTAGAAGGCCTGTGCTACATAACTATCATTCTTATAAAAGTGTAGCAGACACTTTCCTAAAAATAGTCTTATTATACGAAAATATGGATTCGAACATCGGGCTGGTTTTATCATTTCGATAAAACGAGCTCAATGCTATGAAATACGAAATCAAACATAGTTCCTCTTTTTCGTAACGTCACCGGCTTCCTATAAAGCGGCAAACTATAATCACCGCTCAATTGGCGCTAGTCTCTTATACCAGTTGTCTATTTCGCCCGTGTCATCCCTCAGGCACGTAAAATCTCTTCGTCTATCCAGATACGACTGACTCTACGCGTAATTCTTCATTTTCTTTTCTGGACAAAAACCTTTCTTAAGCTACCCTAATATTACTACGTACCTTCGGCAAGCCAAAATCGTAGTTCTAACCTAAGAATCACATATATTCTTTCCTTACAGCATTCTCTTCCTACTGAATCTACGATAACCAGTATTGGAAATATTATCACCATCCCTTCTCCTCAAAATTCCCTTCTTACCCCTAAGAAAAGTTAAGGGGTTAAAACTGAACACTTTCCCATTGGTTGAGACAAGACCGATGAGAAGCGCTTAAAAAGGACCGCGGACTTCAAAATCACTTTCCCTAGCTCTTCGCTTTCGACAGCCGTGCTGACAAGACCTCAACAAAGGGGAGTGAACTGCTAACTTTCATTCTGATTTCACATCTACCCCAAACTACACAGCAACATGTCAGGACGAGGCAAAGGAGGAAAAGTTAAGGGAAAGAGCAAGACCCGCTCATCCCGTGCCGGACTTCAATTCCACTTCCTCCGTCTTCTGCATAAATACTACTATGCCAAGATGGACGCCGTCATGGAACAACTAACCTTGCCGCTGAGATTCTCGAATTGGCAAGAAATGCTGCCAGAGACAAGAAATCCAGAATCATCCCCCGCCACATGCAACTGGCCATCAGAAACGAAATAATGAACATTTGTTAACTGGAGTTAACCACGACATATGTGAGTGTTTCTCCACGCGAACCCCACCTTTTTCGCAACCCGACCCCCAAACCCCAGAACCAAACCAAAACGACCCTACCGTTCCTCTATATCTTTTATCTACCCTTTTCTCTTCTTATCTAGTAAAGATTGGATTGTACGGACCAGAAAACCTGTTGCATTGTTGTTCTTTCTCTCACACTTTGAGTCAGTATGATCCCATTCGCGCTAACAAATCACATGAAAGAAGAGCAAGTTCTCTCTTCCAAACTGGACACTACGAGTACTTTTGCGGAAAGCAAAGGTTACCGAACTAATGTTTGTGTAGTGTCCATACATTCTTTTTTAATTTTTTTATACCAGTACTTCATTTTGGTATGTCATAAGGACCATAATTGCTATCTCAAGCATGTCTACTTCACGCTAAAATACATCTATTTTGCTTTTAATTCAGTTTGAGGTTTTTTTAGCCATGCGTGAGGTTTAGGTCTGTGCTACAGAATTATCATTCTGGGTTGATAAAAAATATATTGACAATTGCAAACATAAAAGGTTTGTGGTAAAAAAAAAATATATATATAAATTGAGGATACTATCTTAGCAGTAAAATCCCTTTGGAAAACTTCCAAAAATTGACGTCGGTGATAGACGAAAAATTTCCCGTCGCGAAACACATTCGTCAAATTCATTAACTTCCCTTTTCTTTTCAATTTCAAACGATATCATAATTGTATATTAATTGCTTTCTTCCTGAAACAATGTACACATGAAACACACAATGTTATCAAAAACTGCAAAACAAACAATTTATTTTAATACAAAATGTTTTCAAATAGGAAAAAAACGGAATTCATCAAAAAAATATTTTTATTTATCGCTTTTCATCCAGAAAACTAAATATTAAATGATTTAGTTTTTTTCCTTTCCTTTTAATCTTTTCGTTCAGTTTTGTCAGTGTTCACTTTACTTTCACTACCTATGAGTGTGTGTAAAACAAAAAAAGTATAACTGACAGAAAAAGCTAAACGTTGAAAAATTGAACTTTTTTGATTTTTACGAAAGTGGCGTGACCCACAATATGGCAGTGGGGTCCCTATCGGAATACGCCTTTTGCGACATTCAGTTCAAGTCAGATGTTCACTATCGTAGCAGTGGGGTCCTTATATGCCTTTTGCGTCTTTTAGTTCAAGCCATATTTTCGCTATCGTAGCAGTGGGGTCCCTAGCGGAATGCGCCTTTTGCGTCTTTTAGTTCAAGCCAGATTTTCGCTATCGTAGCAGTGGGGTCCCTAGCGTCTTTTAGTTCAAACCAGATTTTTACTATCGTGCAGCGTTAGGTCCGACTACACCCCCTTGCAAATCTTTTAAAGATTTTTCAACATTATTTTCTTTAGATTTTTTAAAGAATATATTTGAGATTTATCAGGGTTTCTCCGATATATTGTACCCCCAGAGCTCCTGCGCCATCTCGCAGTTGCAGGGTCTTTGGGTCTCACGTGACGCCTCTGCGTACATATATACATGCAGCAATTAGCAAATATTTCAGAAATGATTTTCCTAGTGAAGGTTGGCGACATAACGTCTTGAAAGTGGCAATACAGCGGCAGCTTCCCCTTTCTAGCAACTCTCACGGACTATTTTTACGCTCTTTTAAAACGTATTTCAATGATTAAATATCTTCGTTAAAAGTTTAATTTTGGTTATAACTGCAAGAAAATAGCATACAGTTAGTCGTAAAAAAATACTTTTGCGTATTCAGGATTTGAGCAGATTATGGCCGTGTTTACGTTTTTGACTAAAGTTTTATCGATTGAATGAATTTCAAGGGTATTTTGTAAAAACGTCGAATGGTAATTTTTTTTTCAAGTCAACAATTTAATTGAGAGTTCTTAAAATATGGGGGGGGGCATATTTTAAGAACTCTCAATTAAATTTTGTCATGGTTGATACACATTCTTGTATTTCTATGAAGACCATTACTTCTCACTGTAATAAGGAGATGCAGTCTTCTGTACTAAGAGCAAGATATTTCATAGTCTAGTCACAGAACTCTTAAGAAGAGTGCTATATGTATAAGCAATATGAAATGC
>VCCN01000262.1:4368365-4384333 GCA_006491835.1 Architeuthis dux | reverse complement strand
GCCTAAAACATTTTGGCCATTTGTGACCATTCTCTGGCCACTTTTAGCATCTTTTTGGTGGATTCCGGCCATTTTGTGCTATTTTAAAAAGTTTAGCGCTTTTTGGCAGTCAAACTAGCGCGAAAATATTTTTTGAGTTGGCAACACTGTTTTCAAGGCCAACCGTAAAACCCACGTCAGTTCACTTGCAAACTTAATATATGCAGACTTATTTGTTGATCTGTCAATATGTTATGATATCTGGTGTCAGAGTTACTCTTTTATTAGAGTAGGGTAGAACAGAGGCGTAACTGAGCCGGTGGGGGGTGTATTTGAAAATGCGCCCCGAGCCCCCAATGGAGGGAGGCCCAAAAGCTTCATAAGTAGCAGTTCTATTGATAAATCTCACTAAATGTTGGGGCCCCACCCCAAATCTCCATCTACGATAGGGTCGAGTTCACTAATCCATGTATGTCCAATGAAGTAAAACTATAATATTTTGCTAAACCATATTTATTATCACGATAAAGAAACTGAAATTGGAGGTTTTCTTCCTAATTGATACTGTTGACTTGTACAAATTAAAACTAGTCAATCACATTTGATTTATCCGGATCTGGACCATTGAATGTTACTTAGCGCGAAAGCCTTTAATCTTGTCTGATATTAGCTTCCTTCTCCCAAGTGAAGGTACCAGGGTAACTAGAAAAACTGCATTTCTGATCGATACAACCAAATGCTTATCACAATTTTTAAACGGTTAAATGTGTACATGTGTAAGCTTGTAAAATTCAGAACGTCCAGCAAAGGCAGAACATCGTTTCACTTGATATCGGTGAACGTTTCACACTGATCGTTGCGAGCGATTCGAGTCGGGAGAAATTAATTGTCTGGACATGAGCCAAGCATTTCAGGCCGGTCAAAAGGCAAGAACAAAACGATGAGTGCTTTTAGAAGCGCATCAGCTGAGATCTATACGTAAGAATTAAGCGCACGGGAACCTCTATTAATTAAGTCCTATCTGACAATGGATATAGAAAAACCATCAATTGAAGATCAAGTGCCGGAGGGTAAAATGTACGATTGCTTTATATAAACCTTTAAAGGCGATATTAATCTCGTGGTTCAGGGTCCCGCTCTGCATAAACACCGATTTACAATGAAATAGACCAATGGATCAATTTTTCTAAAGTTTCTGAATAAAGCTTTTTGGCCTTTCAATGTTCCATGCAGTGAAAAGAGACTAAAATAATTGGACCCGTTCTTCACAGTTTTGCTTTTTGCTTTAGTTTTTGTTTTCATTGTTTATTTACTTTTTTTTTCATTTAGTTTATTTTGGGCTACAGTTGTATTTTATGATCTTCTTTTTTTTTTCATTTTCCACAATTTTTTTTTTACCCAACGAATGGCAAATTGAGATTTTCTTTTTGGTCTTCATTTGTTTTTATCATTTGGTCTTTTATTTCTTTCTTTCTTATTTAACACTTTACTATTCTTTTCTTCTACTTTCTCTCTTTGTTTCTCTCCCTGTTTTACCTCTCTCTTTTTTTTTCTTTCTTTCTTTCCACCCCTTTTTTTTTTTCATTTTCGTTCTTCACTTTTTCTATTCTGGTCTTTTATAATCTTTTTCTTTCATCTAAAAGTGTTCTTTCATTTGCATTTTAGTTTCTATTTATTTTCTCCTTTACTTCTTTTTGTCATTTTGTTCTCCCGCAGATTCTCATTCCAAATGGGGAATAAATCCTTTTCTCTACTTTCGAAATATATTTTTTTTATTTTGTTTCTATTCCCAACACAAGTCAATAGAATCTATTGTATTTAATTGTTTTCCTTCCCCCCTTACGTTTTTTAACACCAAAAACCAAACATCAGTAAAACAACAATTCCCCAACACTCTAAAAAGTAACAATATAACCTCTTTTCAATGTTTGTTCACGCTTCTCTCTAGTTTCTAATATCATTATTTTAATTTTCCTTTCTTTTTCTGACCTGGTGCGTCCCTGTTAAGCGATACATCCATGTATGCCTAACATCATTGTAAAGAAGAATCACGTCGTATATTGTCTAAACCCAATCTAATTTCTCTGAGCGTTTCATGGCATTTTAATAGAGACGCATTAGAGGCCTTCAGCGGTATTACTGTAATGAAGCTAACACCCATGTTCTCTAATGTTCTTGTCAGAAGGGATCTCTTTGAATCGTTAAAACAAAGTTTTTATTGGATTCCAGATACTATAATTATACACTTGCTTAAGCTTAACCGTCCGCACTCGCTGGTCTTACGGATTGAGCCATAAAATCAGTTACGGGTTAAAAGCCCGGCAAGAGTCGAATAAACTTGTATGGAATGAATGCGGCCAATTTAGGCACAATTTCTTTCTAGAGAAACATGTCCCCAGCTTCTCACTACTGACGTTATCGTCCTTGTATTATGGTAATAAAAAATGATTCATTACTACGCGTTTGCTAAATTACATACCAATAAACATCTGTTCAGTTCCACAAAATCGATATTACTTACTCAAGTAGATTAATTATTAATAACGTAATATTGGACGGTTGCGGTCGAAAGAATAGTGCTTCTTGTAGTACGTTTTCATTCTAAAATCAGTTTTATGAGCAAAACCTGCTTCAAGTTTCTCATTCGTTATATACACCCTATTTTCTTCATCTGTGCTGCTCACTTAACGATCATAGGATAACGACAAAAAAGCAACTGAAATTAAGAGGAAAGAAATACTAGGTGAAAAAGATAATTGACAATGCTTTGTTTAAGAAATACGAAGACATAACATCTTCATCTTTCGGCAT
Source organism: Architeuthis dux (assembly GCA_006491835.1). Taxonomy (NCBI): domain Eukaryota; kingdom Metazoa; phylum Mollusca; class Cephalopoda; order Oegopsida; family Architeuthidae; genus Architeuthis; species Architeuthis dux. Next base: position 4,381,543 of record VCCN01000262.1, on the reverse strand, counting down.
ACATTTATCACAGCATTCCAGCCAGTGGCGTAATGAGGAGGGGGCGGCCCGTCCCGGGTGACACCATCAGAGGGAGTTAGACCAAGACTACTGCCTAAACATGTTTCATATAGTTTCTTGGTAATTCTAGTTTTCTAATGAAAGATCTGTCTGTCCACACAATATCTCCGAAAGTACTCAATGAATTTCAATGAAAATTTGTGGATGGGTGGGAAATGGGATAGGGAAGAGTTGCTTAAAATGTCGGGCGGATCTAGGAATTCTTTTTGATTGAAAGATATTTTCCCGTTTCTTCTGAAAAATTGAAAACTAAAGATTAATAGAATTGTTACATGCCATCACATTCAATAATACGGGAGAATACTGATTAATAATAAACAGTATTAGTAGGAGAAGATCACCAAAATTCTAGATATCCTGGGAAGAGAGAAAGTCTGTGGGGGGTGACACCATGAGTTACTGCCCCGGGTGATACCAACCATAGGCCCACCACGGGTATTTTCTGATTCTGGCAACCTTTAGAAAATCTTGAATGGAATAATAACAGTATAATATATTTGCCAAAGGTAGGTTCTTTTTAGTATTGTAATATATTCAACAGCATGACTTTACCACATACAGTACAAGTAGTGTGTTCGAAAGAACACGTCAGTTTTACACGTTGTCGAATGAAAGCAAATCACATTATTTAAATGTCATTATTACGTGGCTTTAACCGTGAAAACGTATATAAAGCGACCAGTTAGCCAGAGTGATAGGTCAGAAGACAAAGTATGTAAGGCAGTCAGATAGTTAAAACATTCCCGCCTTTCTAGATGGTCAGATGAAACGGGTTCCTTGATTGACTGGAGAAGAAACCTCACCCCGTGTTCAACCTCTCATTCTATCTCCATAAAACTAACAACCGCAATGACAGAATCCCGTGTTATGTTATTTTCTACTACTAATTACTAGACAAGACAAAGATCACTGGTCGTTCAAAGATTTCAGTATATTACAATTGGAACAATGGCCATTTATGAGTACCATTCACAAGAAGAAAGAAATGTATTATTACAGTTCATGTTTTTAAATCATACCGTCCAATTCACGTTTTTAAATCTATAATACACGGTGAATGCTTACCAATAGAAGGGTGTGTGAACATCAAGACCATTACATGACCGTTAGAACAACTCACAGAAAAATCCCATGAATCAAACTTTTAGAAGAGATGGTAGAAAAAGCATCAAAATGGGAAAGACGTACCGACAGAATCAACAATGATACCAGCAGAAATGACAAATCTTCGGATAACCTGTGGACCACATATCCACATTTTCAAAGTATATCCGAAACAAATCATTACACCCCAATACCATGATTAACTTCAAAAAGGGACAAACATTACGCAACGTATTAACCGGATACAGAAAAATCGTACATCAAAACCTACCTAACGATAATCATGTGGGCTCCAATCCATGCAATCACAATTGTGCGTTATGTGGTTGTAGAAAACTCAATGGTCCAACCACGGACGACGATACTAGCAGAAAATGGTGACATTATCCACCTACATAGTACACTCACTTGTAGTTAATGTTGGTATTTACGCTGCGAGTTGCATAGAATGTAATCATATCTACACAATGCATTCAGGACAAGGTTCAATATCCACTTACAAACATTGATTTGATTGGTTAAAAAATAATGACAGTCAAGCACTGTTAAAACACTACACACATCACCATTCTTACAAACTAAAAAAGACACAATTTTATGCTGCTTATATGGTCGTATTTCTAGAACAATGCAAACCGGCAGACCTAGATATACGCGAAAACCATTGGAAAGACAAACTCCGATCAAGTATCAATATTATGAGAATGGTACTGCCAGATCTGTCTATACAGTGACTCTATTGTAATTCCATTGGGCAGTTGACAGAATTTCAACTGCTGGAGAGCAGATATCAATCTTCAAACAATGGACGACTTACCTTTGTTTTTGGTCCAAGAACGTGGTATAAATCCGAATATATAAGTTTAAAAATGAGGGGGAAGTGTTGCATGCGCAGCAATTTTAAACGTTTTTGAGTTCTCTGAAATTAGTGTCGACCAATCAAAAATAATTTGATAAAAATTTGCTCTAGCCTATAAAAGCTTGCTGGACGTTGACAATGGCCTAAACAGCCGTAACATGTACATCCATCAAAAGGCATACATCAATCCAATATGCAAGGTTAGATTGTACGCCTATGTTTTGAGTAAAATTATCAATAAATCTTGGAGCAAGTCAACCAGATCGGATAATATTTTTTTACTGGATTCGGACTACATGTTCCACCACTGATGCTGGTCTCTTCAGGAGTTTTGAAATAATGGAATTGTGAGCTAACGTGTTTTGCAACAAACGAATTGATTTTTCATCCCGATGAACATTGTCAAGGGAAATAACTCTTTTTAAAAAGAAACTTACTATGGGTTACTCAATCAAGCCTTTGTGTTCCAAATTAAATGCTGTGTAAAATTGACATACGAATTTCATATATATCATATACCCGATTTTCTAATCAGAATGTAGCAGTAACCTCAAAATACAAGTCTTTAGGCTTATTTTTGCTTTGAAACATTGTTGCTCCTTGACATGTATTGTTCCTGTTTGATGCTTTGACATTAATAAATCAATCCAAAGATGACCTATTAGAAAAAAATGAATTTCACAACTGTCAAATATTGATCCCCAAAAGTTATCCAGAATCAGGCCTTCTCACCTAGGTGAGGGGGGGTTTGAAAGTTGGAACCTTATAGTCAATAAAGGAAAATGGTGCTGTACAATTGTTTTATGTAACCCCAGCTTAATGTACCGATATAAAAAGATGGTATTATTCTTTGCTTGTAACAGGGCTGGCATTAAGATATATTCTGAATACATCCTTTTGACCTCCGCCCCCTGGAATATACCCACTCCCCCAGAAAAGTGGCAGTGGACGTCCAATGGAAGTCGGTACAGCATAGCCATATACCTAATTCTTAATTTCCAGGTTTTTTGTAAGTTCAATATCTACTAATGGAGACATTACTGTATACCTAGTTCCCCAAAAGCCATTTCCATCACTGTTAACAATGATTCTTTTGCTCATCACCTGGTGCTTTCCCACTGATATCATAAAGTCAAAAATGTCAGGCAAACTTTCCTTTATGCAAACACACACACACACACATACTTAACTCAGTAAAAACTTCTACTGAAACACAAATAGAATACCTTTAAAAAGTTGCATCCACTCAAAATATATTACCAACAGAACGACTTTATAGGCAGAATTTACTTAATAAATGCGTCTAAATATATAGGTATAAAAAGATAACCCTTTGTTGCCACAATCGCATAAAATCAGAATAAAAATCAAACGATATCCTACATGTTTTTGTTTCCTTTTCTTTTGTTTTTCCTGTCCTTTTCAGCACCTGCAGCTTAAGTCTACTTTTGGCTGGGCAGATAAACAAATGAAAAAATATCCACAGAATTATTGCTAGACTGGATTCATGCAAAGATAAATTCTAGACCCTAATTCACTTTTTTCCCCCTATTTTGCAGAAATTATGATGCGGCCATTTTGTCACAGTAACATGTTTATGGATTCCTCCCACTCTAAATATATCAATGTGAAATGACAAATTCAGGCAAATTTGGTGAAAGTTTATTTTTATTTCTTAATTTGCTTTTGTATTTTCTAAATTTTCTTTTTCTCTTATTCGACTTCTTTTTATATATGGGCGAACGTTTTGTTATTTGCTTTTGTTTTTATTTATCCATCTTGCAGCTCCTTATGTTTATTATTTATTTAATTTTGTGCCAAAATATTTTGGGTTGTGCAAGAAAAAATATTTTCTGATTTAGTTATTTCTGTATTAAAGTTTGCTTGCTTGTTTATTTGTTTGTTTCTGTGGTGAAAATTGGTAAAATCATTTCTGAGATGGCAGAGAATAAACAAAAAATGAAAGGAAAGAATGAGAATGGGGGGGGGAGAAAGAGAAAGAAAAGGGAAAATGAAGATGGAATGCAAAGAAAATAAAGTGTAAAATTATGAAATGGAAAAATAGAAAGAGAAAAGATGGAAGAAGAAAAGAAAGATAAGGATGGCAAAAGAAAGAGAAAAATGAGATAAAAATGACAACAGGAGAAAGGATATAAAGGAATTGAAAAAGAGAACAGCTGAAGGAATTTTATGAGGAGAAAAAAAAACAGATAGGAAGAAAGAAATTTTATGAGGAGAGGAAGAAAAGGAAAACAGAAAAGAAAAGAAAAAATTTAGAAAGTATTAAAGTAAAATATAATTGAAAAAAAAAACATTTCAAAATCAAGTCAAACGGAGGACAGAAATAGAAGAAAAGTGAAAAGCGAAGAAAAGCAAAAACAGAAAAAAGAAGTATTATGAGAATGAAAAGGAATAAACAATAATAAAAACAAAATAGGAAATAGCTCTTAACCTCAAGCCACAATGTAGATAGAAAGGGCCATAAATGAAATTCAAGAAAAATAAAATATGGCCAACTAAAATGAATGGTCCTGTCAAGGAAGAGAATCAGTTGTCTCCGGCACATTGAAACTCTTATGATTAGTGGCTCATATATTCACTATATTTCTCTGCTGCTATCTTTGGAGACCAAATGAGCCTTTCACTGTTACTTACCTATTTGCTGGCTACTTACTTCCTCCCACACCAGGGGACACTGGGCAAAACATGATTTGGTTCCTGCCATAAATCCTTCTTGCTCATCAGATAAAATGCATCTGCCACTGCACATGTTAAGAATCTAAATTACAAATCTATTTTCTTTCACTAAAGAGTTCACATTCAGTCAAAAGAACATATGCACCCTTGGGCTAAAAAATGGAAAGAAAGAAAATAGAGAATGAAAAACAGTAAACCATAGAGAGAGGGAGAGAGAGCAAAGAAGAAGGATACAAGACAGAGAGTAATGTAGTTAGAAATAAAAAAAAAGAGACAATTTGTGGTTGGTGAAGATTGGAGGAAGAATAGGGAAAAGACATAAAAAAAGGGTCTGGTTAGTCACTCAATAGAAACTGTCATGTGACCAACATCTTTTGTCAGCAAACAGTGTTGGGGGTGAGCAATTAAAAAATTTGGAAAAATGGTGATCAATTGATATGTTACTTCACCCTGCCTTTGTTGGGCAATGATCGCCAAAAAAAAACGAATTTTCAAAAAACAAGCACGAATGCTGCCGGACACAAACTAAGGGATCAATTTAGCAGGAACTTACATTGCAAATTGAACCCACATTAAAAACTTATTTAGGTTTTTCAAGACATAATAAGACGTAAATGTTTAAATTTTCAGCCCTCTAGCTGCATTGGTGCAGCCTTTATGCATGATACATACATTCATAGCCAGCCAGACCAACTTGAAAACTGAAGAACCCTATGTTGCCAGTTTTGGTTGACGGTTTCTAATATTTATAGTCAGAATAGTTGAAAAAGAAAAAAAACAGGACAAAGCAAGGAAGTGTTGTTTGTTATGCATTTAGTTTAAAGAAACAAAGGGCAGAAAGGAAAACAATTAAAACTGGAAAGAAAGAAAGACATTTGTGATTGAAGCTGAGACATTTGAAAGAAATAAAAATACAAAAAAGAAAGGTTGAAGAAAAGGAAGAAAAAGAAAGAAAGATAAAATTTAAAAAAACAGCACAGATATGAATGAAAAAATAAAGAAAATTAAAAATATTGGTTTTGTTCAATATATGTCAGTTGATCGTTGCTCGTTTCTAAATAAGAATCATTTCTTGAAAACTGCCTGTGAGCATTGAATTAAGTCTGATCGCAACTAAATTGTAACAATGGTCACTTTCATGCTGTGCATTTAAACATACTTGTGATGATAATGATAATTACAATGACATTTATTGGTTGAGAACCTATATTTGCCCAGCGCCAGTGTGAGCGACTGCTAAACGAGCAGCGTAAATCGTAAATGTGAATAAAGAAACAAACTCCGTGCAGGGATCCAACTAATTTAAATCCCAATATAATTATCATATTCTGTCGGATATAAAATTATCCATCATGTGATAATAATGCATTAATATCGGAAACTGTGGAGGATCTAAAAAACATGTTAATTGATCTAAATAGAGAAAGCTAAAACATAGGGTTAAAGATGCACAAAACAAAGACCAAAATAATGTTCAATGATAAAGTTCTGAAAAAGATCCTAAGAATAGACAGTGATGCCTTAGAAGAAGTTATGGAATCCATTTACCTAGGTCAGGCAATAAAGCTACAGAAAGACCACGGAAATAAAATAAGATGGCACATAACGATTGGCAGGAAAGCATTTGGTATAGAGATAAACTGAAAAGCAAATTGTCAATATGTTTAAAATGTAAAGTATACAATCAATGCATAATACCAGCTATGACATATGGGTGCGAACCCTGGAAACTTACAAAACCACTTGAAAACCAACTCAGAATAGCACAGACGACAACAGAAAGAGCAATGTTAGGAATAACTCTTATCAATAGAAAAAGATCAACATGGATCTGAGAGAGGATCAGGGTGAAGGATATTGTACAAGTGATTAAGCAACAAAAATGGAGATGGGCAGGGCACATAGCAAGAAGAAAGGACAACAGATAGAGCAAAAGGCTAACCGATTGATGACTGTGGGACAGTAAACACAGTATGAAAAGATCAGACACAAGATGGAGAGACAAGATAGAAAAGTTTGCCGGTAAGACATGGCAGAGATTAGCACAATCCCAGTAGTCATGGAAGGAGATGGAAAAGGCGGTACAGATGTGGACTCATAACGGCAGATGATGATGTCTAGAAAAAACATTGTTTTCTATTTTTTTAAACCCACCACCCCTCCAAAAAGCTTTTTAGCTGGGGGTTCAATTAACAATGTAAATTTATGCCAAATTGGTTCCCTAGTTTGTGTCTGGCAGCATTGCTTTTGAAAATTCAGACATTTTAGTGATCCAAAAAAAGGTGAGAGAAGTAATTTATTCATTGATCACACCTTTTCCCAATCTTTTAATTGATCACCCCCAACATGGCATGCTGCCAAAACATGTTGGTCACATGATGGTTACTATTGAGTGACTAACCAGACCTGTTTTATTCTTTATTTGATTTCAAACGTATCTCTCTCAAGCTATAATGAAAAAGAAGAAATGGCTTTATCTATGATTGATTTGTCCCTGTTAAGGTTGAGAATGGGGTAACAGGTTTTTGTTTCTATTGTCAGGGTAGGTAAAGTAGTTATGGGAGAGTGATTTTCCAAGTGCTCACTACACACTCTTTTTTTTGTCAACCATTGCAGCATGCCAGTGATGAGACATTTAAAATGGATCAGAGACCAAGGAGAAATGGATACATGCCTTTCCCAAGGTTATTAGTGCAAAGTGGACACAAACTACCTCAGCCAGAATTTGAACTTGATTTGCCATTTTCTGTACAGATAACTGTTAGGCTACCCCTCACTTTTGTGCCTATAGTGTCTTTTTTTGCTCTTCCCTTTTACTTTTCTCTCATTAGTTTAAGCATCTTAAACATTGTCTTAGTAGAATTTGGATGGTGAAAGGATGGACTGATTACATCTTTACAGGCATTACAACATCTAAAATCACTGAATCTTTACTGACTCTTCAATACCTGGGCTGTTTTTGTATTTTGTATTTTTGCTAAGTTTGATCCAATTTTCCTCTTCTCAGCATATGTTCAGGAGTGCTTTTGTATGGTTGTACATTTGGGGTTCATGACTATCTCAGAGGCAATATTATAAAATAATACTTTCATCAGGTAAACAAGATTGAAACTTGTTCCTTACTCATTCTTGCTGGATTTCTGCTCAATAAGCCACCTTGTGTTTCTATAACTAATTCCTATATTGTACATAAGGCGGATATTTATTTAAACATGTCTTTTTAAAAACTATGCAAATACACTGCATTCAATGAGTTGGAAATATGACTAGGAAGCCATCTAACAAAGCTTGATATGGGGCTTGGATGAGTTGTAGTGAGCAGTAGTCCTCCAAATACTCTTGTAAACCATTAGTTTTATAGTCCAGCATATATGGAAGTTACAGAAGATATTTTTGGTACCATTTAATATAAAATTACTGATTTTTAGCAACCACTCACCCAATACTACCGCCCAGTAAAATGTTGTTACACCCATCGTCAACCTTGGCAAAGGACAGCATACATATACTGATTTTTAAGGCAAAATATTATCTAGTAGTTTGTTTGTAAAGTAATGTTTCATTTGTGGAGAGGGAATAAAGACCTATTCAAATCAAGCTTGCCAGATGTGGCCAGAAGGTGAGATAATCTGAACTTTATCTCAGAGACTTACTCAACACAGGCATTGGAATATTGTCAAATTTGGAAATCGAGCAATTCTGGAGGCAGAGGGTCAATTCCAACTTCTTAGCAAATTTGACGCTAATCCAATGTCTGAGTTGGGTAAGTCTCTGAGATAAAGCTCGGATTATCTCCCCCTTCTGGCCAAAATCTGGCAACCCTGATTCAAATATAACATCATGTTCATTTGTCAGGAGAAACATAATCAACATTAGAATACGGGATTTAGGAAAGAATTATTTTGATAGTGTTGAATTGATATCTTCCCTACTTTTTAAGGTTTTGCCATTAAGAAAGTGTTTCAGTGATCTGAATAAATAGGCTGCAGTGGAACCTTTCCCAACCTAATGATTTGATCTTCTCCTGAGTTTATTGTACTGAGTGTGAGTTTGCATTGTCATTTCTTTTCAGAATGTTACACTTTCTGTTGACACAATCCGTGCGTTTTTTGCATAAATTTTCTCTCTTCACTTGTTCTTGACAATAAAGATCTGCTGTGATTGTCTTACCTTATTCTAAGAGTTTATAATACTAAGACCTTATGTGAATAGAGATTTGGTCAAGACATTGATGTTTTTCATCCAGAATCACTGAATCTTTCAACAAAGAATAAAAAAAGAATTAGTTTGATTATGGGTTTTTGTCATTGATAATAATGATGTTCATGTTCTTAACAATGAAGTTTAACTTTTGTTACATTCAAACGGGATTTTTATTCCCCAAAACTGCAACATTATTTTCCAAATAACCTAATAATATAGCTCAACTTAACAACAATGTATTATTTAATATTGAACAAAGAAACATTTTTGCTGAGATAACTAGCAATATTTGGAAAGAAATGCATGAATATCAACTGAAAAAATAGATTTAGAGTCTTACACATGAGACTTTGAGAAAAAAAGTCAATAGAAAGAATGAATCATCTTTTTATATCACTGAATCCCAGAGAAAATAGGCTATTCAATAAAATTAAAATGAAATATTTAAGGTATCTACTATAATAAATATGGTTTTTCTGTATCTTTTCTGTTTCAGCCAATTGTAAAAAGATATAATTTGTTGCTTTTGATGACAGTTTCATGTTTTTCATAGATATAGTAGAAATAATCAAGAGCTTTTCCATGATTAAAACTGAAAAGCACAAAGAGCAAGATTTTGTTCAAGGTCAAGATGGCTGCCTGTGAGCTCAAACAGGATTCAGCCATTTTGGTAACCACAAGAAATGACAGCTTTACAATAACATCTTTCTATTATATTTTTTTTTATAGACTTAAACAGAGAAAAGAAAGCTCTGCCTATAATTCTATATTGGTTTCCTGGGTTTGGTTGGATATTTAAAAGAAATCAAGTTAGGCAAGTTTTAGAAAATTGATTTTCATCTAATAACATTCTAAGGTGTCAAAATAAGAATTTTGGAGCTGATTACATAAAAGAGCTTTTCACAGAAAAACGACCAAGGCATATTATGTCATATTAAAAGTGCTTTTTCACAGATCCTTGAAGGGTATTTTAAGAGAGAAAAAGAGAGGGGACCCACTGAGGAAAACAAAGTCATTTTTTTGCTGTTTTCTCTTTTTAGAGATTTTTGACAATAACAGAATCAACATGGATGAGCAGAAGAATTTTGATTGCAATGACAACTGCACTTGCTGCCTCTGTCATCATATACCATCTGCAGCGAACCTGTCACCAAATATCATGCAAAGCACTTTGCTTTTTTTTTCTTAACACCGTCCGCCTTTGCATCTGCTGCAAAAGAAAGAATTATTCACCAAATTACCAGGTTTTAGGCCATTAACAGGCAAATGGTATAACTTTGGTGCCTGAAGGCAATATCATTTCTCATAGTTCCAACTTGCAAATCTCATAAATACCTGTTTACCAAGAAGCTGATAATCATGAGTTAACACTTATCCATCAATGCTAAACATATCCTCTCGGTTTTGTTTCTGTCTTTCTCTGATAATTCTTTTCAGCATTGTTTTCCATCTTTTCAAACACCCTTCATGATTTTCCTTCTTTTTTTTCCCCAAATTTACTCTTATTTAGTCAACATAAATTGTCTTTTATTCTCCTCTCTCTTGCTCACTATTTCTATTAAACTACACTTTTTTCTGCCAGTTAGCCACCGGTTCTTTTTTGTTTGACAACTGTTTCTGTAAAAAACCCTCTCTTTCCTTAAAAAGGCTGTAAATGGGTCAGCTGAAATGTTGTGGTTATATCAAGAGCAACATAAAGAATGAGTTCAAATTTAACTCATTCTCATTTGCACACTTCTCCAGTTTGTATTATCCTTTTTATTAACTTTCCTTCCTTTCTTTCTTCCTTCCTCCTTTCCTTAATTCCTTCCTTCTACTCTTCAGTTACCTTCATTTTCTGGGAAGAACATGATGTATATCCATATCCTATCAGCAATATCTTTGTCTCTATTTTTTCTATTTCTTATTTACTCACAAAACTACTCTCTTCTAACTAATTATGGGGACATACACGAGATAGATAGTTCTGGTTTATTAAAAGAACAGAAAGAACATGGATGTTATCAGTTTGTGTGCGTGCCTTCATTTGTTAATCATAGGATGTGTTAACTCTTACAGGACTAAGCAAGTATGTATTGATCTGCTTAAAGTGACAAGAGTTAATTCCCTTGCAAGATTCCTATATAAATATTGAGCTTACAACTTCCTAGAAGCTGTCACAAGTTATAGCTAAAACTTATGCTACGCATGATTCAGAGATCTACTCGTGTAAAGTTTTGTATTCTGATGTATCACTTTAATATAATAACTCATTAACCTTTTGAAGCTTTATGGTAATTATACTATCATAAGGCTTTTGGCACTGATGTCCGGTTCGAGACTGAATGAAATCAGACCTTTTATTTTTTAACTTTCAACCATTAAATGCTCTCAAAGATTTTGTTCTTGGCGCATGCAAGATGCAGGAAAAGTTTACTTGTTATTACAGCTTTAGTGGTTGACAAGAAAAATCGATCACTGCACAATTTACTATCTGTGCAAAAAAAAAGAGAAACTAGCATTCTAAGGGAAATTATGAATCGCCACCACCCATATATGCTATGTTGGACTGTGATCACTAAGAAAGGTCAGATTTTTCAAAAAACAAGCAGGCAGAAACTGGTGACCAATTTAGCATGAACTTACATTGCATATTGAACCTCTCTCTAAAAACCTATGGGGGGGTGGTGTTAAAAAAACATTTTCCCTATTCATTGAGGGAGTGAGAGTGCAAATTTCAAGTTTCTGCTATGAACAGTTAGGGCTGGGCAAAATCTAGATACATAAATAGATACATGGATATATATAAATGTCAGAACACATCAATAACCTAAACCCAGCAATAAACCAGTGTTGTGGGTAGTGGTGATTAATAAACTAAATTAAAGGTTACATGGTTTTGAATAATGTCATTTCATTACTGCACAAAATGATGATGATCACTGCACATTTCTGGATGATCACTGTCTATTTTGGGAACACTGCATGCTTCAAAGTTAGAAATGTTTAACCATTATAAAATGTTTACTAGTATTTCTTTAATCTTTCTTCCAGTTGCTTTTCATCACGAATACTCCAGTCTGAATGGATAACAGCTTTCTGATATTCCTCAAATCTTATTTTTAGGTGGTGGCTGATCTTGCTTTTGTATTCCCTACCACAGATGCATGGAATAATGTACACACAGTTCTTGATCATGTTTTTTTCTAGTACCTAAACCTATATCATGTAAAAGAAAACTTTTAGTCTTCCATGACTCTTATAAGTGTCAATAGGCAAAAAAATGTTATTTTGAATTATACTTTGATGTGATTCCATGTAAGTAAACATCTTGATGATTAAACCTGTTGAGCAATAGTATTCCAACTTTAGGTGATGCAATACAAGTAGTGTGGTCCCTAAAAAGTAATGAAGTCCCCTACAGAGCTAGAAGTATTGCTTTAATTTTGCATCCCAGGTGTGCGGTCCCTGCTACAGAGTTATTAATAGGTACTTATTTTCTTATACATACTACCATGAAAATAACAAACATGTCTCGGCATTGCCTCACCTTCAATTGGAGTATAGGATATGAAAATGACGCAATACTACTAGCTCTGTAGGAGGGATCACACCTCTTTCTAGGGAACACACTATTTAACTTGTATTCTCCCAAGGTTGACTTGACTTTTTATCTTATCAAAATGATCAAATGGATGCTAGGGACATGAATATATGGACAAAAATGTTGAAAATGACCATGCCAATAAAAGCAATGGCAATCCAACAAAAGAAATGCAGTCCGGTCACATCAAACTTTGGTTGGGGGAACTTTTATGGATGGTTGGCTGGTTCAATTGAAAGAGTAGTGGCTTGGGTGTCCCAGAGTGCTAAGTGTAAAGTCTCTCAGGGTTTGTTTTGCCTTTCATCTTACTAAAGTCGAGAAAATAAATTTCAATGATGTACTGGCAAAAATGGATAAAATGACCAAGAATAAGGGAAATGTCCTTCCCAACCTCTGGGCAAACTTTACGTAAAAGAAGGGTTAACATTGTCTTTTATACTTCTGAAATTGATAAAATGAGATCCCATGATGTACAGGGAAAAGTGGTCAAAATGGCAGGAATAGAAGTGAGGCTATCCTTTACTAACTATTTCACAACAGAAATCAATACGTTTGATCTTACATCAATTTTGGACCATGGCACTCAACTTTGAAGGACTTCTGCCTTTATATGTATATGTATATGTATATGTAATGTATCATCATCATCATCATCATCAGCCGTTATAAGTC
>VCCN01000262.1:4289932-4303870 GCA_006491835.1 Architeuthis dux | reverse complement strand
TTCCCATCTCCTTCCATGACAAGTGTGATTGCACTAACCTCTGCTATGTCGTACTGGCCAACTTTCCTAGCTCATCTCTCCATCTTGTGTCTAGTCTTTCCCTACTGTATTTACTGTCTCACGGGCACCAGTCGGTTATCCTTTTGCTCCATCTGTTGTCCCTTCTTCTTGCTTTGTGCCCTGCCCATCTCCATTTTTGTTTCTGAATTACTTGTACAACATCCTTCATCCTGGTCCTCTCTCGGATCTATGTAGATCTTTTTTCTATCACTAATAGTCATTCCTAACATTGCTCTTTCCATTGCCCTTTCTGCAGTTCTGAGTTGGTTTTCGTGTGGTTTTGTAATTTTCCAGGTTATCGTTTCTTACTATAGTTAGATGAAAAGTAGGAACTCATTGCAGTTTTAATAGATGTATGCATTTCTAATTCATACTAAAGTACAGATATGTAAAGTCAATTATTTTGAATACCTTTTTTTCTCTTTCTTTCTTGCATTCAGAAGTATTTGAACTTTTGAACTTACATTTGAATGAATAAAGCAAAATTAAATACAAACCAATGAAAACAAAAATAAAAACTATGTTGAGACAAAATAAAGAAAAAACAAAGAGAGGTACAAAAGAAATTTAAACACGATTTTAATATTTGGCTGTTAGTCAATCATTTAGACTTACTCTCCATCTTTCCAGCCATCCATATTTTTCTCTTTTTGTTTGCCAGTCACTAGCTTGAATATTAAGTTATCCAAAAGTGACTTTTGTTTAGTTTAATGTTTGTTTGTTATTTCAGATATTCATTTTTTTTGTCTTTTAAAAGAACAAGATTTGGTTGCTGACTCCCTTATTCTTGCTCTTTCCTAGTAACCTCAGTTCTGAATCATAAAAATCAAAATGGCTGCTCTCTGCTGAAAAAGGAAACAAGTGGGTAAAAAAAGAAAGAAAGAAAGAAAGAAAGGTAGGATGGAAAAAGAAAAAGAAAGAAAAGAAGGAAAGAAGGGAAGGAAAAAGGAAAGAGAAAGAATAGAGAAATTTGAGTAAAAAAAGGAGTACTATTGGTTGTAAATGACAAATCAGCATCAAAGAAAGAAAGGTAGGATGGGAAAAGAAAAAGAATGAAAGGAAGGAAAGAAGGAAAAAGAAGTGAAAGGGAGAAGGAAGGAATTAAAGAAAGAAAGGTAAGAGAAAGAATAGAGAAATTTGCATGAAAAAGGGAGTACTATTGGTTGTAAATGACAAATCAGCATCAGAGATTTCGGGCTTCTGGTGTCATGTTCACTTGGGGCTAACTTAGCAAATGGGAGAATTGCTATTGTTGAAATAATTTAATAATAACTCACTCAAATCAAATATCGAACTGCCACACCCTTGAACGGACCTCCTTCTCGATCTACCTCACCTTCACCACCACCATCACTGCCAAATTGGCTAGCATAGAACACTCACTTTTTGATTTTTTTTGGCATACAAACAAATTATAACATCACCAACAAAATCAAATTTTTGGTTTGCACGTGCAAATCATTTCAACTATGGTCGGTAGTATTTTGAAAGAGTTCTAAAAATATTCACAAGTAAATAGGCAACATAAGCAGAGCACTTTGAAGAAAAAGCAGGAATCAGTGATAAAAAATAAAAAATAAATTAAAAAACAAAGATTCCAAGACTTATGAATATCAGCATTTATTTTAGTTCGGAGATATACGATCATGAATTTTTTTTTTTTTCAATATACAATTTCTCCTTTCATTCATAGTGAAAATTGTGAAACATTGAAGAGTATTTGAATGACCAAAAGAACAAACTTTTCTACCAACCCAATATTCGAATGAAAGCTAATCAGTTTTTCTCTCTTAAAATTAGGCTTTTTACACTATCTTAAAAAGTGCATAATACTGGATATATGCACTGAATGTCTGTGTGTATATATACATAGTTACATCCAAGTCCACAGCCTAATGATGAAAAAAGCATTTATTTTACACAACAAATATGTTTTCAACATAATCTCCTTGTCAATGCACTTAATTCAGTGGTGAATATTAATCACAAAGATTGAACATTATACAGTGAAATCATTTCAGATTAAAAATTCAGCTAATAACTACAAGCCACATGAGAGTTACTGACACTTTTATCTACTAGGCCATGTCTATAGATAGACATAAATATACATAGTTACATCCAAGTTCACAGCCTAATGATGAAAAAAGCATTTATTTTACACAACAAATATTTCAGATTAAGAATTCAGCTAATAACTACATGGCATATGAGCCTTACCAACACTTTTATCCACTAGGCCATGTCTATAGATAGACATAAATATACATAGTTACATCCAAGTCCACAGCATAATGATGAAAAAAACATTTATTAAAAATCTACAGATAGACACCTGCAAAACCCTAAAGGGCACTGTGGCTGAAACAAGAAAAAAACCGACAAAGACAAGGAAACTAGTCTGAATGAATCAATGTATAATAGCAACAACACCTTAGCTGAAGAAATTTCCATCTACTTTGCAGTTTTTAAAGTACTCCATTTGAAAACTAAGACACATTATTATGTCTTGTTAGAAACCATCAAGAAAAACTGTCAACATAGGTTTCTTCAGTTTTTAAACTGGTCTGGATGGATATCTATATATGTATGCATCGTGTGTACAGCCCGCAACAATGGAGCTAGTGGGCTGAATATTTAATAATTTACTCCTTATTATGTCTAGAAAAAAACGGTTTTTAGTTGGGGGTTCAATTTACAATGTAAGTTTATGCTAAATTCTTCCCTTAGTTTGTGTTCAGCATCATTCTAGCTTGTTTTTTGAAAACTTTTTCATTGATCACCCCTTTTTCCAGTTTTTTAATTGATCACCCCTAAAATGACTTGCTCCCAAAAGACATTGGTCACGTGAACGTTTCTATTGAGTGACTAACCAAACCTGTTTTGTTGTTTTCTTTTGGATTAAATCTCTCTTTGTTGTATTTTTGGAAGTTTTCTGCATTGGCTTTTCTATTTCCAAACCCTTTGTCTGTATTCCTACATGTATGATAAATTAAAAATAAATCAGACCAAAAAATAAGCAACAAAAAATTAACAGTCTTATTATTATAATTATTTTGCTTTTGCTACTGTAAATATGTATTTAATTTTTGTTCTATTCTAAAGAATTATTTTCATTTATAGTTCATTCATTTATGCAATTTGTCTATTCTTTTTATAAAGAATCAAAAGATTTCGGAGTCATTTCTTTAGTCACATTGTTTTCTCCTGTTAACAGAATTTATTTTTGTTAAAAGTCTGGCTTATTGTGGTTTTAGATATTTTTGCGAGTACCCAAATAGACTAGCCACACTGAGTATGGAATCAAAATGTCTTTCATGAGGCTTAGATACCTGTTAATAAGGTTGAAAATGCACCACTGATTTCAACAATAATATAACTCATAAAATCAAAGCAAGTAAAATTGCTTCTGGTGTTGCACGACACATGAGGCAATGATTTTGTCTCCATTTCTCAAACACACCATGGGGACCAAATCATTGTTTGTAGCAATTGTGATTTTTGTTTTTTGGGCTGGGGTATTAGCCTTACACCCAAGATGGACTGCCATACAGGGCTAAAGGGCTCTAACTTTCCTTCTATTTACCCATTGCTGCGGATAGAATTGGATTCATGCCTTTCCCAAGTTAACGCAAAATGTCCCTGCAGGAGTTTGAATTCCCCAATTCTGTTAACCATTAGGCCACATGCACCCCATACAATTACCAGCCTCTACTAAAACTTGCGTAGAAGAAAGAACATTAGAGAAATGTGGTCTGGAGGGATCTTTAGCAAGGGATAGCACTCTCCTGACCCTAAACAACCATAAACCATTGCTTTTGAGTTACCACAATGTTTTGTAAGATCCATTCCACAGCCTTCTTCAGGTGTAAAATCTATACTAATATTTGAGCACTCTGTTTGTTTGTCTGTGTATCTTCTCCGCAAAACTACAAGCCCTATTGACCTAATATTCTGCATGTAGACTGAGAAAAGGTCAACTTTCCACATAGGCTATGTGAGGTTGACTGCGGAGGTCATTCAAGGTTTAATTGGAGGTTATTCGAGGTCACCAGAGGTCATTTCTGGTCATTTCTAGCCAATTTTCAAAGTTGTTGGCTAGCATTATGCACCAAGGATGGTGAAATTTACCATACAGGTACATATATGTGATGTTGACCTCTGAGTTTATTCAAGGTCACCAGAGGTAATTTCTGGTCATTTTAAAACAATTTTCCAAATTTGGGCCACAATTTTGCACCTATGAAACTGAAATTAGACATAGATGTAAATCTTTCCATGATGAAGTTCATATGCAGTGTGATTTTGACCTAAGAGGTCACTTGAAGTTACAAGAGGTAATTTTTAGCCAATATTCTAACATGTTGGCTATAAGTTTGCACCAAGTATACTGAATTTTTGCATATGGGTACATCCTCTCATGTCGAACATAATAGGCTAGGCTGAGGTCATTCAAGGTCACTAAAGGTCATTGCTGGTCATTTCTACTTCGCATAGGGTAAGAATTTTCATGGCAAAGGTCATAGGCAATGTGAATTTCACCTCAGTAATCATTTAAGGTCACCTGAGGTCATTTGTAGACTTTTTAAGCCAATTTTCCGAGTTGTTGGCCACAATTTTGAAACTGAAATTTGGTATAGTGGTTAATTTGTACATATCCAAAGTATTTGGCAATGTGATTTTGCCATCATAGGTCATTTATGGTCACCATATGTAATTTCTAGTGGTTTCTAGCCATTTTTCTAAGTTGTTAGCCACAATTTTGCACTTAGAATGCAGAAATTTTGCATAGGAGTTCAACTTTATATGGCGAAAGTTATAGGCAATGAGAGGTTTATCCTAGAAGTCACTCAAGGTCATTTCCGGTCATTTCTAGCCAACTAACAGCAAAGTATAGCATAATTGTGAGTTTCTCACTAATGGTCGAGCTGGTAAGGTCAAATGCAATTGGGTATGTGATAAATTTTGATCATTTTTTTATGCAGAATCTTCACAGAGGTCAGTTTTGGATTAGATTAAATATTTTTGCCATTTTGCAGCCAAACAATTACATTCTTGGAGGTAATTTAGTAAGTGGCAGTAACCTGGGCAGAAAAAACATGATAGGATAGGGGATGCTGACCCCCAAGATCATTGGAGGCTAGCACAGGTTAATTTTGGATTAAAATAGTTTTTGAGAGCAAAATCAAATAACTTTAGAGGCTAAAAAATTGATTTATTTCTTCTTTTGTTTGTAAAAAGTTGTGCAACCCTGAGAAACGTTTTCAGACTAAAATTATCAAACTTTAACAAGGCACAAGGACAATCTCTCATGATCGCTGGCTTTTACCTGACTTATCCATGATTTTCCCATGGACAACTTTATATTGGTTGTTCTAGGGTTGGATCCCCAGACAACCCTTTCATATTGGCACCCAATAGGAGAAGCACTTATGCTGTATATCCAGATTCCTTTTTGTGCATCAGGTAATTTCTTCCATTACAGTTACATGTGTAAATAGTATAAATAATTGTCTATATCAAAGAACTTAATCTTCCTGTTTGGTTATATTTTCAATTATTTTTCACACCACACAATGCTGGGTATCTCTGCTAGTTCATATATAAAGCAGCAGCATACCTTCGCTTGTCAGCTAGTTGTGTAACTCAGGCCTGCAAAGATTTTAAGTATGGTTTTTGCTTAACAGGGAAGCTGTTAGGGAAACACTCCCATGTATAAATTAGAACCACCTGAGTTGCATAAGTGTCAATGAGTAGTATTGTCTATGTGTCTCACATTGCTGGAATGAACTGATCTGGTTGGTATATTAGTGATCATTTCTGTCTCCATCTTGTTTCAAAAAAGAAGAGGGGACCACTCTCCCTCCTTGTGAATTATACACCTGAAGAAAGCAGTAGAATGTTTCTGCAGAAATGTTGTGCTAGTAACATCAACAACACAAGGAACTCAATTGTCTGATTAAAGCTTGAAATGTTAATGACTCTTCTCAAAGTTATAGGTGATAATATTGATATTTACTAAGCTTAGTTTGTATGGCACAAGGCCAGAGAGAAATGGGAGTTAGAAGATTGTGTTATGCCAGTCTTCCAAGTGAGGGTGTATTCCAGCCTGGAAAATAAGCATTCCAAATTCTAGCTTTTACCTGACTTTGAACACAGACTTCAGACACAAGTAAGGAATACATAACTATAGACACCAGGAAGACATATACATACTAAGCTTAACTTAGTAAATAAGACCACAAGTGAGGATCAAACTCACTACAATAATAATGGTCTGACAGACTAACTTTCTAACCATTGCTCCAGAGTTATGATATATCTCAAATATAGGTATTTACAGCAGTTATCCTATTGATATTTACTAAGCTTGTCAGGATCAAACTCACTACAGTGGTGATGATCTGGGAGATTTGGTAACCATTACACCATGGCAAGTTACCCACTTCAAAGATGATATTCATTGACTTTTAATAATGTTAGAAATTAATGTATCCTAATATCCATCCACATCCATAAAATACAATGTGTATCCAAATATTATTATATTGTGTGTAACTTCAATGAGTGCACAGATACTACATTCTGATCCTTGGCAGAAGTACCAGGGAGCAACACTTTGAGCCTAGGCAGAGTGCACAGATTCTCTGATCCTAGGCAGACGTACCGATTTATACATAAATAATTCCATCATTTTTAACAGGTACTATGCTAATAATATGAAACCAGATTGAAACATTAGTGTAATAGGATTACAATCTATATACATGCCCAGAAATTAGAAAGAAGATAAGTATTGCACTTGATATAGCCGGCTATGCAAAGCTTATACACTTAAGAGATCATTCATAATGGTGTAGCAAGGGTTCTCAGTGGCTGGGCAAAGACGACACCCGGAGACAGTTGTGGTATATCCTAGGGCATAATTATTATTTAACAGGCATTATAGGCCATGGAAAATTGTGCACCTGCACCCGGGGGCAACTGCCCCCTCTTGCCCCCCTCTTTCTATGCCTCTGATCATTCATGTTGACACAATGTAATAGACCAGATCTGATCAAAACAAGTGAATTGTTAATTTTCTCAAGAGGTCATTGTTTTCTTGTTGCTATTATTTGCATCTTGACAAAGACAAGCTTTCTTCAGATTATAATTACAGTATTCCTTAAATGCTGAATAAATGTGTTTTGATTATGGTTCAGGAAAGTTTAGAAAAAAAGAAGCATGACTTATTTTGAAGCTTCTTATTCTACTTTAAAAAAATAAAAAACCGAAAACATTCTGCTTTTTCTTTGTTACCAATTCTCAAAATACAGGAATATTTTGTTCACCCTCTTTCCCATTCTTCATCTTTTTCCTTCCTCCCCAAAAGAATAGGCAATTCCTACCCACCCAGTCATCCTTTATTCATTTTTGCATTCATAATTTCCTGAATAATTTTAGGCTTTATTTATTTATTTATTTATGCATATTGTGATAATAAAATAGCTAAGATTCTGAAGATAATTTTTTCTCCTTGAATTATTTCTGTTAAACTGAAACTCAACATGAAAGAAATAAAAAAAAGAAACAATGTAAAATATACATTACAGAATCTGCGTCAATAAGCATAAAGAGGTTGCTTTTATTTCAATAGTCGTGAATTGATTTTAAAAATAGATTTTTTTGTATTCTATTTTAGTTTTGGATTATGCGGTTTATAACATTTTTATACTTTTAATTTTATTTTTTTACAGAGGTGCATTAATGTCAACACTTTTGAAACTTTGATTTGAGATTGAATTCATAATATCTTTATGCCAAAGGCTTAATATCACAATTTCTCCTTAAATATATCATTTCTTTTAAATTTTACAATTTTTTAATCAAAGCATTGTACTTCTTCATGTCAGCAAATCTGTAAAAATAGAAAATTGAAATGTTGAAGATGGTGAATAGAACTTAAATCAATAATACAGATAAAAACG
This sequence comes from Architeuthis dux, assembly GCA_006491835.1. Classification (NCBI taxonomy): domain Eukaryota; kingdom Metazoa; phylum Mollusca; class Cephalopoda; order Oegopsida; family Architeuthidae; genus Architeuthis; species Architeuthis dux. The sequence goes on along the minus strand of VCCN01000262.1, from coordinate 4,295,843 downwards.
TTAAAAAATGAAATTGTGTCTGTTATGTGAGTCATTGTTATTTTATGGCTGACATTATTAAGAATAAAAATAATATTAATCCTATACATTTAAGTGGCAGTAATTGTAAGATTGCTATTAATGCCCTAATAATTGCAATCCTAACAAGAATAGCCAGTTTCAATTTCCAAGACTTTATAAAGGTAAGGAGAGCTACACACTTTGGCTCAAATCAAAGCCAACTCATTTGCTAAAGCAGTCAATCGAAAAACAAAATGAGAAGTCATAGCAAACAACAACAACCTACAAAAGTTTTCAATATTGACCTGACTATACTGCATGATAGAGAAGTGTTGTGCCCCAAATATTACAGTGGTCAGTCTTAAAAGTTCAAAATTTCAATTTAACTCCCATGGTTTACTTGATTTTAAAAATCTGTTAATAAAATTTTACTTCCAAAAGTAGTGATGTCATCAACGGTTATATGAGTATTTCCTACTTGCTACCATGATACTGTAGGTAAAATGCTGAGGCCTCCAACAGAGGTAAAAAAAAAGATTTCATAAATTCTGTTTGTTCGATTTTCAATGTTCGTGCAGATTAATGCTGATATTTCTTCTCGTCGATGTGAGATGTCTCGTCGTTGGGTTTTTTGGTGAAGATTCTGTGGAGGGAAATATAACATTTTGTCCATAGAAAAGGCTCTCCCATGTGGATGGATGGAAAGACAACAAAATTCATTGATTTCAAGGAAAATGTATGTTCCTTTTATTTCTGTCAATTTGAAATCACGGCCACCCTTAAACCCCTCTGGTTGGTTGAACGCATTTTCTTTGTTGTGACTTCCGTGTGACCCGGTCAACCGGTTTGACCCAAATTCTAGCCCAGAGAACATGATATGGCATTTTGGTGCAAGTGCCAATACTATCACCCCAAATTCCAGTCTTCTAATAAGCGAACACATGAACATACAACCAGAGTGTATTTCATTACATTCGCTGGTGGACCAATCTGTCGAAAGCCTTCAGTTAAACTAGTTTCATACTGTGAACTATTTTAACTGAAGGCTTTCAGCAGATTGGTCCACCAGCAAACATTCTTGAATGACAATATGCATTGCATTCAAAATTCCAATGTACCTTTTGTATAACAGAGTTTATTTACTCACATATTTGAATAAACAGAAGCAATCATTTAACTCTTACCTTCATAAAACATAATATAAACCATCATGTGACCAATGTGTTGAGGGTGATTTAAAATTGGAAAAAGGGGTGATCAATGAATAAGTTATTTCTATTGCCTTTTGTTGGGCAGTGATCCCTAAAAAATCTGAATTTTCAAAAAAACAAGTTGACACAAACTAAGGGATCAATTTAGCATAAACCTACATTGAACCCCCACTAAACACCTATTAAAAATAAAATAAAGTTTTTTCTAGACACAATAAGGAGTAAATGTTGAAATGTTCAGCCTTCTAGCTCCATTGCTGCAGCCTCTACACATGATACATACATACATAACCAGCCAGACCAACTCAAAAACTGAAGCAATCTACTTTTGGTTGTTGGTTTCTAATAGTGGAATTCTTCTGTGGGTTGAATTTTAAAAAATAAAAGAATTTACCAAATAGTCAAAAGAAGATAATTTTAATCAGAAGCTATTTCCCTTGCAATTGGCATTATATTTTCTTTATATAAATTTAAGAGTTAATCCAGAATAAGTTAACTTATTTGAGGTACCTATAAAAACAAATCTCTTTAATTGTCTACTGTGGATCCTGTGAGCATAAGATGCATGTGGTTTTGTTCCTCTCACATAGACTTGCATATCAACCAACATGCTAACATATTTTATATAAAAACAGGTGTCTTTATTGTTAAAAGATATACTACATTTTTTTCATCCATCTTGTTTGTCTTGTAATTTTAAAATAAAAAACTGACAATTCTTCATGAAAAGCAATTAATCATTCTAATTGGAAGAAATGTTTTATGTGTCAAAAATCCCAAAGCAAAAGAAAAAATCCTCTGTGTGAAAAGTTTCCTAGATGCCATCTTGCAAATGAATCTTTTTATTTTCTCATAGGGTTTTAGATCCTTCATCAGAAGACCACCCCCACCCATATACACACCAAAAATCAAATGATGTTGTCATTCATTGGAAAATCTTTCCATTATATAATTAGATTTTTTTATTTTATTTTGGAAAGTATTTTTTAAACTAATTTTTTGCAGAAAGAAAAAGAAATTAATCGATGGCAATTGATTTTTTGCTGATTATTTTAATTAAATATCATGTTGAAAAAAAATCAATCTCTATCCATCTAACAGTACATTATCCTCTGGAGATACACTTTACAATTAAAAGCAAGATTTGGTTCAGGTTTAGATGGCCACTTAGCACAGCTCCTTAGCAAAAATTTGGCTAACACTGTTTGTTGAGGGTTTGACTGATGGGTTAATATGATGATTTCAGACAGATTACTAAAAGATTTGTTCAAGTCAATCATTTTTAGCCACATCACAGCAAGTTGTCGAACAAAATAATAAAGCTTTAAGTTAAATCTCTTTAAAGTGGATAGCTAAATCATAACACAAAAATAAATCCTCACACACGCAAACACTGACAGAGGAATTTGAACAAGAAGAAGTGAAATGTCGCTCAGCTAAAAAAAAAAACAAACGAAAGTAAAATGGTGACATTGAATGTCATTTTGGTGGGGGTGGGGATTGGTGGTAAAGATAGCAAAATAAAAATTTCTGCTCGATAAATAGAAAGCAATTTATTCAATCTTGATGTGGTTCATGTTGTCAAAAATGGGAGAGGGGAGGAGGAGACAAAATATAAAAAAAAGATTTTTTAAAAAAAGCAACAATAACCCAAGACAAATGACATCACTGTTCTTGTCCTTATTGGAAAAAGTTGTAAAGAAATAATAGCTTAAGTAGATTTCAGCCGACAAATAACGACATTAAAATTGCCCCTAAAGATTAAGGTCATCATGGTATCATTTTAGCTGACATATTTATTTCTAGAAGAAATGCTATTGCTTTTGTGAAGTCTTTTGTTTTTCTTCCAGACACTAACTGTCTGTTCTTTCCATTTTTAACTCTTTCCTTGTTTTTTTTTTCTTTTCTTTTCTTACAAAAAGAGCAAGATTAGGTGTTTTTTATTTTCAGAATTCTTTTTGAATGTATTCAAAAATCAAGAATAAAATTTTTCATACCAAAACATATGTTTGGAGCAATTATGATTATGGTTCAGTGGTAGAGCCAGGGGATTAGGGTTCAAGCGATCTGAGACTCCTTTCCAGATACAGCTAGGTAAAGCCCCTAGCTCAGTGATTGCCAAAAGATATTGATATCAAAACAAAATGAACAAACAAAAACTCCCTTATTTAAATTGTTCTGCTACTTGTAAAGCCTATGATACTGAACCGGTATGACAAATTACAAATTGACACTTTAAAATATGATTCATTGATAGAGTACTCGACTGATATGACAGGCATCTAGAGTTCCACCCTAGAGGACAGTGTCATATTCCGTGTTATCACACTCTCCAGCCAGAGAAAGAAAAATAAAACTTTGATTTCTGATATATTCAAAAATCCCTTTAAGCAATCAATTTTGTGTTTGCAATATCTGCAGTACTGATATTGTAAAAATGCCTGTGTTTGTCCTTTTAATGCACTGTGACATTGTGGAGGCCATATTGCTCACATGAGAAAGAAAATTTTAAATGAGAAAGATAGGTTATTATATTTACACAAGAATGTACTTATTTCTTTATCTTTAGGGTTGGAACTATTACTTTTTACTGCTTCTCTTTCTCTTCATGTGAGTGTTCACACATGGATATATACATATTTGTTTATATATACACATGCATATATACATATTTGTTTATATATGCACATGAATATATACATATTTGTGCGTATGTATAATGTGTGTGATGGTGTGATGGTTATCAACACAGAAAACTGAATTGGCAAACTTAATTCAAATTTTAGCTAAATCTGCTAATGTTCGCTTTGCATTAATTCCAATTAATTAAGGCATGAATCCACTTCTCCCTGTACTATGTCCCATTGCTAGATATCTTGACAAAAAAAGTCTTGTCACTGGATGGCTAATATAGAAGAGAGCAGTTGAGTGAGCACTGGAACAAATTATTCTTACCCATAGGCATACAAGCCAGGGAAAACAGTGTAATATTTTTGGCAAAAACCTGTAAAATTTTGGGCACGTCAAACCCTTTGCCCCCCTTAACCAAAGAGTTCCCATATGCCTATTACCGTACCGGCCCAAGTAGTCCTGGCGCTGTAATAGGGCTCCATAGGAATTTTGGAGTTGACTAGTGAAACCAATTGGACATACTTGAGGGACCTTCAGTGAGTAAGAATATCTTGGTTGGACATTCAAGGTCAGTTGCAAAAAGATTTAGCACCATTTTTCATAATGGCGGATTTTCTCTGTGGTGCCCAAGTTAGAAAAAAGCTTCATCAAATATGGGCATATTATATACCGTTGAAATGGAAATTTCTTGCTGAGTAAAGTTTACAGATAAACTATATGCTTCAGAGCAAATCATTTTGAGCTATTTACAATCAAATGTCATAAACCCTTGTCTTAAAATGAAACACCTGTGTGGACTGATAGCTATGACATAGGGGAGGTAATTGTGGATGGATCTGCTCCAGAATTTAAACACTTCTTCCATAGTCTATTACCCACCCTTCCACTTTCATTGAAATCCATTGAGAATTTTGGAGATATCATGTGGACAGGAGCCTTTGAAGCTATTGTGTGGTGTGGACAGTTAGCTAGGAGTTAATTTAATTGAAATTTATTGTGAACTTTTGAAGATATTTTGTGGTGTGGACAGATAGTTACAAAATGTAATCGCTCCTTTCCTAATCTATTGCCCACTTTTACACAAAATTTGATTCAAATTCATTGAGAACTTTATATATAGACAGACAGAGAACCTTTGGAGATATTTTGTAGTTGCAGGATGTAGGGAAGATAATCGTGCATGGATATGTTCCAAGATTTCCTGACTTCTTTTGCGGCCTACTGCCCAACTTTCCACAAATTTCATTGAAATTCATTGAGAACTTTTGGAGATATCGTGTGAAGAAATCTTTTTTTTCAGAACTGGCATGAAGATTTTAACTAATATTTACATCTTTAAGATCTTTTATTCATTTGGTTTCCTTTTGAGTTTGTCATTTTTCCTGTTGCTTCTATTTGTTGATTTCTCATAAGTCTATTTTGTGAATAATCATCTCGGTAAACATTTCTCCGCTGCCATGTTTGTTTTTTTAACTCTTAAATTCATAGACCACTTGTAACCGCTTGTAATTGATACTGGAAATCTTCAATGGATAGAATTAAACATAATGGAACTCTTCTGTGAATTGAATAGAAAAAAAGAATTCACCAAATGGTCAAAGGGAGATTATTTCCTTTGATAATGATGTTCAATTTTTTAAAATGAATTTAAGAGTTAAATTCTTTATTCAAAAGCAACAGAATTTGTACATCTCTATGATGCAACTTGCATGGACATGGATGATAATATGTACAAATGGAAGCAGCATGAAGCACAAGCTAATGATAAAAACCCAAATATGAAAAACTTCAGTTGAAATGAGTAAGATTCTAAAGCTTTATTTGATGGAAACAATGCCATATCATGTGAATAAATAGGCCTAGTTATACTGTGCAATAATGTTCTACATAGCTTTTTCACAGAACCCTTTTAATAACATTTGATAAAACTAATGTTAAAAATACACTTAGATAAAACCAGTGGTGTAGTGCTGTTGGCACACGTGGGATTGGCGTTCCTTTACTTTTTGGCAAAGGGAGAACTATCTATATACTACTCAAATTCTCATTCTGTTTAACTGTTTGTACAC
>VCCN01000262.1:4263870-4282999 GCA_006491835.1 Architeuthis dux | reverse complement strand
ACTGAATACTTAGCTTCACATTTTGAGCTGTAACCTTTGAAGACTATCAGATACAATTTGGGAATGTATACCATTGGGAAACAGGTGGAGTAAATTGCAGTCCAAAAAAGAAATTTATAAAATAGAATGATAGATAGATGGAAATCAGATATCATTTAATTTGTTTTTAAAATTGATTAATACCACTCTTTCTTTACACTGTTAGAAAAATAGGGAGGCTAATATTGAAAAAAGGGGTGGGCTAATGTAAAAAAGGGGGTTTGGGCTAATGTAATTGGTGGCCAAGTTAAATCGAGACCACACAACTGGTTCTCAAGATATTCAAAATGGCTGGGTACTTTCTGGACAGACCTCATACACTCCATGTTATATAGCAGATAGTAATAAATTCACCCAAGTGTAGTTTTTGTTTGTATTATTTTAAGATAGATATTTGATGTACTCCATTAAAACTCCCTTCAACAAAAGTTTAGTTCATACATTATTTAATTGCATATGACCTGAAGAGAAACATATCTATAAGAGGCATGCATTACTTTTGTTATAGAAAAGACTTCCAGCAAAATTAAAATATATTTTTTTACCTCATATATAATTCAGCCAATAAAATATATTTAAAAAGAACAAGTAAGTCTATGTATGACATTGTAAATGGGAAATGTGCAATCTTTTGCATTAGGAGCAGGAAAAGTAAACACAACGGCCAAAATAATTCATAAGGTAGGAAAACTTTCCCAACAGATGAAACAAAAAATAAAATTACTTCTGCTTTTATCTTCAAGTAAACTTATTAACGCCTTGGTTCGAGTGCATAGAAACAAAGCTCTTTCAACAGTTGTATTCCATATATTTTGCATTGCTGAACAGCTGCTGATAATTTTGCTTTGAATCCTTGTCAGGTACAGGGTTCTCAAAATTCTAGAGATCATGAAAATGATTGTCAATAAAGTCCCTATAAAGATAGAAGAGGTCGAGGAATATATCTGCCTAGGACAGGTAATAAAGCTAGAGAAAGACCATGACTGCGAAATAAAACAAGGCATAACGATAAGTTGGAAAGCATTTGGTATGAATAGAGACATTCTGATGAGCACCTTGCCAATGTGCCTAAAGCATAAAGTATACAGTGGCTGCATGATACCAGCCATGACTTGCGGATGCAAAACATGGAAATTAACCAAACAAGCTGAAAACCAACTCAGAATAGCACACAGAGAGCCATGGAAAAAGCAATGCATGGGATAACTCTAAGAGATAGAAAAAGATCAACATGGATCAGAGAAGACTAGAGTTATACAACTAATTAGCAGCAAAAATGGAGATGGGCTGGTTACCTAGCAATAAGAAATAGATGGGGGTAAAGACTAACTGATTGGTGCCCATGGGACAGTAAACGAAGTAGGAAAAGACCAGACACAAGATGGAGGGACAGGATAGAAATGTTTGCTGGCAAGATGTGGCAGAGGTTAGCACAATATAGGTTGTCATGGAAGGAGATGAGAAAGGCCTGTGTCCAATAGTGGACTTATAACGGCTGATGATGATGATGATGATGATGATGATGATGATGAATAACTAGAAAACACTCAGAGAACGTATACCTCTGTACACTCAATCGAAAAAGAATTCTGGATCCGCCCCAAAATTGAATCATCTTTTCCTTAGCTCATGACCCACCCTTCCACAAAATCTCATTGAAATTCATGGAGAGCTTTTGGAGATATTGTGTGGGCTGTCATGAGTGAATACATAAAATGTATGAATAACATGGAAAAATATCTCTCAATCAAAAACAAATATCTGGATCTGCCCCAAAATTTGCTTATGGCCAACACTTCCACAAGATGTTTTTAGAATTTTTCGAGATATTTGTGTGGACAGACAGATGCAATGATGGAAAGACGGAAAGATACAGGGTAATGCATATACCTCTCAAACGTCGTTGGCAGAGGTAAATATTTACTCAGCTTTCCTTAGTCTAGCATTGAGCCACAAAAGTAGGACACTCAGTGAGGATCAAACTCACTAGCAATGGCTTGTGAGATTAACCTGCTAACCATAAAATCTAGATAACACTGTGCAACTTTTTAAAACTTTTTTTTTGCTCCTGGCTAATAAGTGTTACTTTCTGATGTATTATGTCAAAAAGGTATAGAAAATGGCTATTATTCCCTTCAAACTTTGCTTTTGTGGCTAGGACAGTGATAATTTGAAATTATTTTCAATGGGACAACAGATGAATTTGTACAACCTTTAATCACATAATGTAAGAAAGACAATAACATATGAATATCTCTATCCTGGCCTCAAAAGCAAAGTTTGAAGGGAATAATAGCCATTTTCTATACTTTTTACACATAAGCAATCATAAAATAACACTCACTACCCAGGAACAAAAACTGTGTTGCACAGTGTAATCAGTATCCAATGAGATAGATTTGCTTTGACCCTTTTTCTTCAGTTGGCTAGCTGATTATTTAAGACTAACGAATAAGATACTGTCATAAGAAATTAAACAATCAATCACAGTCATAATGATAAGGCCAACAATCAAATATGCCAATTTATGAATCACCAATGAAACATGATTGCACAAGTCAACAATGAATTGAATGGAGATGAATCATTATGTGCTTAGCCTTAATACCAGTTGTACTTGAAGGACATTTTTCAAAATAGGCATAACCTAATTCTTGTGAAATAGAATATAAATTGTCAAGATTATCTTCTACTATTTGGGTCAAAGATAGGCACTTGTGAAATAAATAGATCCTATCAATGTCTGATTGAAAAAATGTATTTTGAATGCTAAAAAGGTTTCTAGAAAGAAAGGAAAAGAAAAGCAAAGAGTGGAGAAAGACAAAAAGGTAATAGTGAGAGGCAAGGGGAATGAAGAATTAGGCTTTAGAAAAATAAGGAGAGACAAAAGGAAAGAAAAATGAATGATGAATGGAAGAAGGAGTGAAGTCTATCCGGAAAGTATCCAGCTATTCTGAATATCTCGAGAACCAGTTGCGCTGCCTTGATGTAACATAGCAACCAATCACAAAGGGACCTTACTGTGCTTACATGAACAGACACTCTTCCATGCGGTTACTCAATCGGCTGTAAAATGCCATTAAATCAGCTTGGCCACACATTGCAGCACCCAGGTCTGTCAGCCCACCTACAGTGCAGATTTGGCTCCCTGAAACTTCTGGCTCTTCATTGTTGAAAGGTAGGAGATTTCAGACTGTGGATGAGATTAAAGAGAACATGATGAGGCAGCTAATGGCAATCCCAAAAAAGAATGGAATAGGGTTCAGAAAGAGGAAAGAGAAAGAATAGAAAACTAAAAAAAAAGACCAGAAATGAGTTTATAAGAAATGTGAAAAAGGATAAGATATCAATAGAGGCCAAATAATTGTGCAATTTGTGATAAAAGCATGAAATTTGGTACACTTATAACCAAAAGCATTCAAAAGAAATCTGGATATTGAGCCATCCTGAATTTTCAATATGTCACCCATGGCAGCCATTTCAAAATGGCTGCCAGCGACAATTGTTTTCAGATAAATTTTCCTATCAGTGATATCAGTAATATGATATTGAGAACATAATTAGTTGAATTTTTTACCATACCTTGCTGTTGGGAATTACCATTTAAATAATACATGCAAGTCATCAAAAATTCAAGATGGCGGCCATGGCTGGTATGATAATTGTAATTGCAATAAAGTTGCATAAACTAGTCTGATATGGATGATTTTGGTGTCAAATCATACATTTTTTACGATATAGAATTTGAATTTGGAACTTTAGAATTATCCAGAAGATTCCTCCTATCTCACAATTCAAGACTTAAAATAAGTGATAAGAATAGGCCTGTCTAGAAGGGTTCATAGTACCTCTCATGTGTCTTTGACCAGCCCCATCTATGCAGTGAATATATTTCTGGTGTTGACATTAGCATTTGACCTCACACATGACCTTCTTGATATACTGCTCTCTTAACATGCTCCTCTAGGGCAGTCCTTGTTGGAGGGATTGACTGCACATTGTGCCTCTTCACAAAAAGATTCATCCTTGCCTTGTCTATTTCTGTGCATGTGCTGGTTCAGTCATAGAGCAGGAAAATAAACCTCTTGATCATGGCCATTACCTCCTGTGGTATGCCATACGGGGCAGAAGATTGTTTCAACAGGGCATGTGTAAGCCCTGGATAGACAGGCCATACAGCTCACACAGTCTTTTGACAGCCTTTCAATGCATGGAACAGTGGAAGTACACATGCCTTCTCAGGGCCCAGTCCTGCAGCAATTTTATGTGCTGCTAAGTATCAAAAATATTTTCCAGTTCCAAATGCCAACCAAAGCTCATTTTCTGGCTGTAGACCCTGAGCCACTGCGACAATTAGCATCACAACATCAGTATCAACAGTTTGAATCAAGATTTTCTGAGGGTCATTTCTTGCTGCATGGGCTACATGTAATAACATGTGACTATCAGCTTCCTTGTGCATACATGGAGCAATTGAAAACAGATCTGGGAGTGATGGCTTGCTGAGGACCTCAACATCATCTGTGACAACAAGCTCTTTGTCCTCCTTCACAAACCATCTGTGCAGAGCACCTGGAAGTCTTATTGCTGTCAACTCTGAGAAAGTTTTGCCAGTTCCTGGAAATGTTTGCAGCGCCTACTAAATGTATCTGCATCCCCCCACCCCCAATGCTTTCCTCTTGTAGCAGCTTTTAAAGACTCATACAAGTAGTGGTCCCACACCAGATCAAGCCTGGACACACTTCCAAGTTTTCTGGTCGGATATGGAATGAATATCTCATTGGCGTAATCATCGAAGGTCTTCACAGAAGTTTGTTTCAGCATCTGGATGATGGATGCCCCATCTAGAATAATGCAGGTAACTTTGGGATTGTCAGAGTATGCACAATAAACATATTCCAGGCATGAAAGAAGATCAGTCGTCAGACACAGGTGGAGACCTCCCCCATCAGACAGTACTGGGGGATATGTCTGGTTCTCGTTGAAATGGAAGAAACACCTAGTCTTCTGGACAGTGAAGTTGCCTGCCCTGAATTCTTGAGGTATGTTGGGGTGTGTCCTTGGGAGTTCAGCCACGTCTCTCAGGTGAACTGAGATCCATCTGGCATAATGAGTATGATCCATTGCATGAAACCATTTGGCTCATTCCATTAGGACATCAAGCTACATGGAGAAAGATGCCTCTTGCAATGACCGCACAAAGACCAGCAAGAGCAGCTCTAGCCCAAGTACAATAGACCAGTATTGAAACTGCTGGATGTTTTCTGCTCTCTGGCTGCACCAAGCTTCAAACTCTAAAAGAACTTCATCTCTTTGTTGTTGACAATATTTGTCATAGTCCCAGTGCTGCAGAAAATTTAGGGCTGCTGCTGTGATTTCATGGGCTCCCCTGGTGTGAGATACATGGACTGCATGAGGAAAGAGTCGTCTGTCCCTGGAGAGGAGATGTCAGCTTGTCTGCAACTAGTTCCTCAGCATCTTCGGCACAATCATCTCAATACTGTACTGTGTCTGACAAAAGCTTCTGTGAATTGTTCCTGCTTGTATTTGATGCTTAGGTTCTAAGCAATTGCAAGTGCTGCAGGAGATGTTGCTTATGCCATCTGTTCTTTGATGCTGGGTCCCTCGAGGACCATGTTCACTAGGGTAAGCAACAGCTATGGTACAGGCTCCTCTTGGCATCTTTTGGGGAAACGATTATATGGTTTGGTCTCACCAAATATGTGAAGCACATGCAATGTGCACAGCATCTTTGTTGCTGTTCTGCTCATAGGATTTATCAAGAGCAGTGCCAATATCTTCTTCAAAGGCCATCATGAGGCCTCTTCCCTTGGTGTATGCTCGCATATCAGGGAATTCGGCAAAAAGCCTCTCCTTCAGCCGTGTAGAGTAAACTCTGTTATCAACCTCTAGTCCTAGCTGTTCCATTTATGATTGGTAGAGCTGGGCAAGTTCAGCTTGAAAACTAATGCAGTGTCCTCATTTTGCCTATGTAAAGGACCAGCTCAGCAAACACAATGCCTGTCACTGATCATTATCATCAGTACCTTCTAGGTCGGTCTTTCTAGCATGAGTATAGAGACCTACTAGGCATCTGGAGTGATACTTTGCTTTGTGACCCACCATGTCCCCTGCACTAAGTTGCTGTAGTAGTTATAGTTCTTGAAGAAGAGTTGCACCCGTTTGTCCAATTGAAATGTTGCAGCAGAAAAGAAAGTGTCTTTAGAAGTTCTACTCAATGATTGGGACCTTGTGCACCTGTATTTGTTCTGTGGGTCAGGACATTCACTGCCTGTTCCCAGTGCTCGCTTTTGCAGCTTAGTTCTATTGTACTTCAGTCTGCATTTATGATGGTATAGAGCTTTGTTCTCGACCATGGCTGCTTGAGTATCATGTCCCTCATCCAGTCTTTCAAGTGGGAATGTTGAAGGGACCTGGCCAAGTTCATTGAACTGGATCAAATGCTCTGCAAGTGAACTGTATCCAATCCCCTTGTCTGTTCGCTTAGACTGCAAAGGATATATCAATGCCTCGATTTCTTGCATATAATGCAGAGCTTCCAGTCAGTATTGGTTGTGCGAGAGGTTGATGGTCCTTGACTATCAAGATTCCTAAGTTCAAAATTCTTCAACATTTTTCTCAGCAAATAAGCAATTTCTTTTTTTTACTGCAGGGAATCACAGGTTGGTTCTTTCAAGCACAAGCTGAAAAACTGATGATTTAGAAAACCTGCCAGCATTTATGCCTGGCTTAAATGCACATAATCTAATTTTCCATGCTTACTGACTTTGAAATGAGAAACAAAGTTTAGGGAATAGTTCTCACATCCGGGCTATTCACACTAACTTTGTGTGGATGGCCTTTCATTTTGTATGTTCTGATTGTTCACTGCCAAAACCTTTTGAAGCAATTACATTTCTTTCTGAAGTATTATTTTGTTGCTCATTTCAAAGTTGGCGAACATAGAAAATTAGCATATGTGCATTTAAGCCAGACATAAATGCTGGCAGGTGGTCATGCATGGGGTCAGATCCTAGTGTCAACACCAGATCCATCTTCACTGTGTTGATGGGACTGGTCAAAGACACCTGAGGGTCACAGAGAACCCTTCTAGACATGTCTACCAGAGGCAGGCCAGTCCACCTATGAACTTGTCTCCTGTAAATGTAAGAAGGGTTGTGTTAGATATCATCCATATCAGACTACTCTACACAACTTTATTGCAATTACAATTTTCATACCAGCCATGGCTGCCCTCTTGAATTTTCAATGACTTGGATGTATTATCTAAATGGCAATTCCCAATAACATTGTATGGTAAAAAATTCACCTAATTATTTCCTGAATATCATATTATACCCATTACTGATAAGAATATTTATCTGAAAACAGTTGTTGTATTATATACATCACTGTCACTGGCAGCCATTTTGAAATGGGCGACATATTGAAAATTCATGATGGCTCAATATCCAAATTTCACCAGAACTAATTTTGTACCAAATTTCATGCTTTTATCACAAAATGCACACTTGGCTTGACATTTTCGGCTAAGCAAGGAAAAGAAAAGAAAATTTAGAAAGATGAAGAAAAAAATTAAAGGAAGAATAATAAATGAAGAAAGAAGCAAAAAAGCAAACAAAAATAGGGAAGAATGAATGAAAGAAAGACAAACGAGTAAAAATAATAAAGAAGTAAATAAAAACCGAAAAAGCAAATAAATGAATGAAATAAAGAAAAGTAAACAAAATTAGTGAAAATGAATGAATGTAAGAACAGCAAGCAAAAGTGATGAAGAATAAAAGTAAACAAAAATAGTCAAAATGAACAAATGAAAGAAAGGCAAGCAAACATTGTGGAAAATGAATGAAAAAGAAAAGCAAACAATAGTGAAGAATGAATGATAGAAAGAGAAGTAAGCAAAAAATGAATGAAAAACAAAACTAGTGTTGAAGAAAAGAAACAAAAGAATATAGTGTCAAGGAAAAATTCATAAAAATGAATGAAAAGAATAAAGAAGAGGGAATAGAATTGAAAAAAATCATCCAGAAAATGGTGAATGGAAACCAACAATGTGTCATTTGAAGAACGGGATAAACGCTTACAAGCTTCAAATCAGTGAATAATAAATTAATGATAAATGACAGATGAAACCAAATCCAAACATCGACCACTTTTGTGTCTAGAAGAAATCTTCTTGACCACATGATAGGCTAATGTTGTTCATTGTTTCAAAGACACTTACAAGGTCTCTCTGAGAGGTATCAAGCCATTTTCAATATCTCGGGTACTAGGTGTGCAGCCATAATGTAACTTGGCAACTCATCAGAGGGATCCTTATTGCATATGTGTAAACGCTCTTCTCTGGGGTGACTCAGTCGGCAGTGAGACACCATTGAGTGAGCTTGTGTACTCTGTGACTGTCGCATTCACAATGACAAACAAGTAGATCAGTGAATATGCATTCGGCCCATTCTTCATTTCTCACGCAGTCCAGGCTATTTTTAGTTTATATTAAATGGCTGGATACTTTCCGGACAGAGCTTTTATTAAATAGTAATGTGTGTGTATGTATTTACCTGGTTCATACAGTTTTAAGGTGAGTTCCCAGTTAACAAGCTTCAGGTAAATTTGAGAATGAAGTGAATTCTAGTGAACATTTTTGAAACCACCATTTTAAAAGATCAAGTTAGAACTGATTTTTGAATGAATTTTGAATGAAATTATGAACTGTTAATCCGGCTTGCATTATGATGTTAATAACAAAAGTGCTTTTTCCCAATTGTTATCCTTTAAAGTTAATTTGAGACATGAATGTTCTGGCTGTACTTTTAAGTCCAATTTTTATTTTTTCTAATAAAAATTAGTGTTTACCCAATTGTTTCTTTATCATTCAATGTCAGTTGTCTTTATATAGCTTTCAAATATAAATTTAAAAAATATAATTACGAAAAATATAAAAATTTAAAAAAATCAGGAGATAAAGGGTTAAAGACTATTGAACTCTTAACATTTACACAGCATCAGATAATGGAAAAATTCTAAGGTTTTGGCTTTCATTTTGGATTGTTCTTTTGTTTTTGTTTAAGTCTAAGAATTCTTTTTTAGCCTTTTAGTCCATGGTTATTGTATCACTGTCTTATAAAAGCTACATTTTGTCAATGATAAAACAAGAAATGTAAAATAATAATAATAAATGATCAAACAGAAAATGTTCCTTTAAAACTTGCTGCCTGTTATCATTTTCTATTCTTCATAAGAAATCTGAATTTTTTGTAATTGTTTTTTTTCAGTACTTGGATGATAGAAAAAAACGTTTCATGATCTTCACTCATTGAAAGCCAAATTCTAGTATGACTGAAAAGCGCAAGCAAAATCATTAGATCAGGTCTAATTTTTATTTGTTCTTTGTATGGAAGGGAAAATCTTGTGTTGTTTGAAAAAAAAAGACCTTTTTTTTTAATAGCCAAATGTTAGTGCCCTTTGTTTTTATGTATTTACTATTCCGTTATTTTCTTTGTTTTAGCAGTATCTTTTTGCCGGTTTCCTTTTCAATTATCGAATGAATCTTTTGTTGTTCTTCACCCCATTGTTTCTTTGCATTAACGAAAATATGAAAATCCATTATTGTTATTTTTCTTTCTTTTATTTTTTTGCATACATTGTCTCTTACTTGCTTTATATATACTTTTTGTTAATTTTTAAATTTGATATAATACTATTGTTTTTTTTGTTTTTTGTGTTTCCTCTCTCTTTATGTGCATGTATACATCTTCTAAGTTTATTTCTCAAAAGTGTCAAATATCATCAACCAATCAGAAAGCAGTTCACTTCCATCCACTTCCCCATTGGTTGAGTATTGCCTCAAAGACAAACCATAAAGCATTACTGGGCAAAAAGGTGTACACTTTAGGGAAGACATTAATGTAGTTAACTCACAAACTCATTATTTGTCTGGTAGATCATCCCACACTACCCACATCCTGTTCCATTTTATGGGCATCTTTATGTTTTAGTCGAAATTTTTTTTTACCCTTATTTTTTTGTGTGTGTTTGTGTATGTGTATTTATGCATTTGTGTGTGTGTGTGTGTGTGTGTAGACCTCTTTTGTCCTGAAGGGTGATAGGTTAGAAGTTAGGGTGAGTTAGCCCCTAAGTCCAAGTGACATTTTCTGGTCAAGTGAAGTTTTACAGGATGCTGAAAGTGTCCTTCAGGATTGATGAGCACAAAAAAGAAAGTGATAGAAAAATAAATATTAAAAACAAAGCCCCCCCCACACACACCAAAAAAAAAGAAAAGACTTATGATGGCATCACATGGATTGGGTGAGTGGTTTGTGGCTTGTGGGTTGAGTGAAAAGAGAAAAAAATCAGGACCTTTTGCCAGTTCAAACCAAGTCCCTCCTCCCCCTTTTTTTCAATAAGAACCCCTCCCTACTTTTCTTTTTTTCCAACAAGATACAATTTTTGTTCATTTCTTTTGTCCTAATAGAGTATCTTCTACTTCCATTAAGAGTTTTTAAAAGTATCTCTACAAGATGAAGTTAAGGTAAGGTAAAATAATATGGAGGGAAATTTACAATAAAAAAACAGACATGTAAGTTAGGTACTGGATGTTAAAAAAAAGGGAGTGAAGAAAAGAAAAAGAATTTGATATAAAGAGAAAGAAAAAAACAGTGGGAAGGAAGATTGAGTTATGTTCAATGAAGGAAAAGAAGAAAGAATGTAATGTTTGTTGAAGAAGGGAAAATAGGGTCTGAGTAGTTTTAATGAATGATGTTTGAATAAGAAACCAAAGAAATGAAGAAACGGTTAAATAGAAAGAATGGTGAAACTAAGAAATAAAAAAAGGGGCAAAGAAAGAAATGAAAGATAGAGAGAAAAAGAAAAGCAAAGAAGGATAATAGAAAGAATGAAAATTAAATAGAGTTGTAAAAATTAATAAAGGAAAAAGAAACCCAAAGAAACAGAGAAAACAAACATACAAAATAGGAAAAAAAAGAGATGAAGAATGAAAGAAAGGTTTATGAAGGAAGAGCATAAAAGAAAAAGGAATGGAGGACAGGGAGAGCAAAAAGGATGTAGAGGGAAGATGAGGAAAATGAAAGAATGAAATGAAGTTGAGGAAAAAGGAAAGAAAGAATGAAATAAAAGAAAATGAAGAAAAAGGAAAGAAGAAATGATAAAAGTAGGAAAAAGGAAAGAATGAAATGAAGGAAGATTAGAAAAAAGAAAGAAGGAAATGAAGGAAGTTGAAGAAAACGGAAAGAAAGAATGATGAGGAAAAAAGAAAGAAGTAAATAGAGGAAGATGAAGAAAACATGAGAGAATGAAATGAAAGAAGATGAAGGAAAAGAAAAGAATGAAATGAAGGAAGATGAGGGAAAATGAAATAATAAAATGGAGGAATGAAAAACGAAATGAAGGAAAATGAGGCAAAAGGAAATATGAAATGAAGGAAGATAAGGGAAACGAAAATGAATGAAGAATCAGAAAAGAAAAGAAGGAAATGAAGGAAGATGATATAAAAAGAAAGAATGAAATGAAGTAATATCAAAATAAGGAAAAATGAAGAAAGATCAGGAAAAAAGAAAAGATATCAAAGGAACAAAGAAAAAACGGAACAATTTTAAATGATATACAATTAGAATTTTGATTGAAAGGGGGAATAAATGGAAAAGGGAGATAATGTAGTTATGCAAAAAGACAGGTTTAATGGAAAATTACGCAAAGATGGTAACGATTAAAAAAGGGGGGATTCAAAAAGAGTGAAAGACTAAAACAAAATGAAAATAAAGCATCTCCCATAGTTAACAAGATGAGACAGATAAAATGGACAGACTCAAAGACTAAGATCAGGTAAAAGTATAAACAATCATTTTGAAAACAAAATGGACACTGACTTGAATAATGAAAGTGAAATTGAGTGGGAAATAGAAAATGAAAGAGTGGAAAGGTTTAAGGTTGGAAGCAGAGGTGTAGCTAGAGATTTTGGGGCCCAGGGGGCTTGGCTCCTTGAGGAGC
Organism: Architeuthis dux; assembly: GCA_006491835.1. NCBI lineage: Eukaryota > Metazoa > Mollusca > Cephalopoda > Oegopsida > Architeuthidae > Architeuthis > Architeuthis dux. Next base: position 4,270,936 of record VCCN01000262.1, on the reverse strand, counting down.
CCCCTCCAACATTTTAGTGAGATTTGTCAGTAGAAATGACAGTATGTGAACAACTATTTATAAAGCTTTCTGGGGCCCTCCTCCTTTGGGGGTATTTTCAAATAGCCCACTCCTCAGCTACCCCTCTGTTTTGGAAGGGGAGAAAGGAGGAAGAGAAAAAATGTAAAGATAGGAACGAAGAAGGAGAAAACAAGATACATAAGGAAGAGAAGGAAATAAAAATAAAGAAAATGGAAAACTGAAGAAGTGTAAATTGAAAATGGAAAAAAGAGAGAAATACAGAGAGAAAAGAATTAAGAAGGGAAAGGGATGAAGATCAAATAAAGAAAAAGCAAAAAAAGAAAAGAACAGGTCTGGTTAGTCACTCAATAGAAACCGTCCAATGTATTTGGCAGCATGCCTTGTTGGGGGTGATCAATTAAGAAATTAGGAAAATCACTAAAAACGTCAGAATTAAACAAAACAAAACAAGTGACACAAGCTGATACAAACTAAGGGATCAATTTAGCAAATACTTACGTTGCAAATTTAACACCCCGCCCCACCCACTAAAAACCTATTTGGGAATTTTCAAAAAACAAAAACAAAAGTTTTTTCTAGACATACTAAGAAGTAAATGTTTCAAATTGTCAGCCCTCTAGCTCCATTGGTGCTGCTTGTATGCATAATTCATAGTCAGCCAGACCAATTTAAAAACTGAAGAAACCTATGTTGGCAGAAATTGAATGAGAAAACAGGGATAGAAATGTTAAGGAGGAAATGGATATAGTGAAGACAAAAAAAGAGATCATTGAAAAAGATCCCCCCCCCCTCCCCAACCTCTGCAATAGATTTTTTTAAAGCTTTTATCTAGATTGATTAATTCAATTATCAGTGTGATTGTGTAATGGGCTTAAGTGTTTTGATACAGAATATATGGGAAGAGGGGAGAGTTGGTGAAGAAAGGAAGGAAGGGAGGTAGGGAGATGGGAAGAAAGAAAGAAGAAAGGAAGGAAGGGAAGAAGGAAGGAAGGGAGGAAAAGAAAAAAAAGAAAGAACAAACGAAAGGAAAGAAGTTAGGAAGGAAGGAAGGAAGGTGGAAGAAGGAAAAAAGAAAGGAAGAACTGGAGAAAGGAAGAAAGGGAGGTAGGGAGATGGGAAAGAAGGAAGAAAAGAAGAAGGTAATACAGAAAGAAGGAAGGGAGGAAAAGAAAAGAAGAAAGGAAGGTAGGAAGTAAGGGGGAAGAAGGACAAAAGAAAGGAAGAAGTGGAGAAAGGAAAAAAATGAGACATACACACTATTTTCATCATTCAGTATTTCTACTGTTTTCATTTTTGTTGTTGTTAACATGTTTTGGTTGATACATTCTTTGACCTTCTTCAGGTCTAGAATGCATCCAGTCCTTTGAAATTGCTTAGCACTTTTTGTTTATTAATTTTTTCCCTCGTGTTTTATCTTCTGAACAGAAATGCTCTCTACACTCTAACAGAGTCAGAGGAAAAAGTGGAAAAAAGTACTTCACCACTTCTAAAAGTTGGATGCAACATAATCCCGAAGAAAGCTGAAGAGTGTATCAGCCAAAATGTATTAAAAGCATCAAAGATGGAGACAGTAGTCCAAAAATATATGAAACTAGAAAGAACTGAGAGAGAGCATACCTCTGCCAACGCCATTGTCAGTGGAAGTAATTGTGCACAACTCCACCCAAAAACTTAATCACTTCTTCCCTAGCATATTGCATAGGCTTCCACAAAATTTCATTGAAATTCATAAAGAACTTTTGGAGATATTGTATGGACAGACACAAACATTTTACAATATTATATAATGTGGACATATAACTATGATGTAGGGATGGTATTTGTGTATGGATCAAAATTCAATCAATTCTTCCATAGCCTATCGTCTAGCCTTCCACCAAATTTCATTGAAATTCATTGATATTGTATGGACAATCATATGCGTATACATAAATGTATGGAGAAAAAAATTGGAAAAATATCTCCCAATCAAAAATATTGCTGAATCCACCCCAAAATTTAACCAATTCTTCCTTCCGGCCGACCCTTACACAAAATTTCATTAAAGTTCATTGAGAACTTTTGGAGATATTGTATGGACAGACAGACAGATGGAATGATCGACAGAAAGACACGACTGAATACATATACATCTCAAACTTTGCTGGCAGAGGTAGTAATGAAAATACTTCATTTCAGAACTTCAGATAACAACTGGATAAGCTCTATGCATTCACTAGGAATGGAAAGGAATAGATGCTCGGATGAAGTTAGTGCATGATGCAATCATTTCAACCGCTAAAAACCTTTGCAAGTTCAGTGTTGCCAAGTGACTAATATTGTAGCATAAAATCTACATGCACGTAAATTTTACCCTCTTATCCTTAGGGTTGCATCCTTTATGAAACACACTGTATATATGGGAAAGGTCTTTACATCAGCATCCAAGTAAAAGAATAAACAGGTAAGCCATATTCAGTGGCTTAGCTGAGAGAGGAGGTGGAGGGCGATTTTTAATCCAACCCCCCAATGGAGGGAGGCACCCAAGAGCTTAGTAGTTCACCTATTGCATTTTTACTAGTATTATACAATAATAAATCTCACTAAATATTGGAAGGGGCCCCTCAAGGAGCCAAGCCAACTGCTCGGGGCCCTCAAATCTCAAGCTAGGCTTTTAAAAGGTCTGCCTACTCAACAAGCTCACAGTCCAGTCTTTTGAAAGGTCTGCCAGTAATAACATTGTAGTGGATCCCTAAGGGTCCATGGCCACCAGGCTGGGAACTACTGCACAAAATATTGGAGCTCAAGGAGCCAAGCCCTCCCAGGCCCCTAAATCTCCAGCTATGCCCCTGGCCATATTTTCTGCATTTAGACAAGATTTTATACATTTAGAATTATTTTAGAGTATGTATGTATTTTCCTGTCTTTCTCTTTTATCAAACTCCAGTCTGAGTTGACTTTGTTTTTCTCCCACAACAAGAACAATCCTCACCTAATTTAGGGGAGCAAACTCTTCACTGTTTGTCTATCTTGTCACGTTAAAGCAAACTATATATATAAAATTAACATTTCCCTACCATGATTTGAAATCACGACCAAGTGATTACTAGACGGGTCTCTTATCAACTGAGCCAAACTGACAAGTCTTATATATCTATATATACAATAGAAAAGTTGCAGTAACCATCTTCAGTTGAAATAGAAGTAGGAGTTTGACTCAACAGCAGGCTTATTCCGTTCTTTGTATTTTGTTGTCTTTATTTATTGTTTCAATTAAAGTACACAATACATTTCTTCTAAATCCTTTTAGGGGTCACTTGGTAAGCTGTTAATTACACAAAACAAGACATATCTTACGCACAACAGAAATGTGCATGGGGGAAAAAGCCTCATTATGTGCATGTATCTTTTTTGTAATTTTGTATTTCTTTGATTTTTGATTTTACTGAGCAGCAACAGCAGCAGCAGCAGCAGCAGCGTCCGTTATAAGTCCACTGCTGGATGAAGGCCTTTCCCATCTCCTTCCATGACAACCTATCTTGTGCTAATCTCTGCCAAGTCTTACTTTTCTATCTCATCCCTCCATCTTGTGTCTGGCCGTTTCCTACTTCTTTTACTATCCCATGGGCACCAATCTGTTAGTCTTTTCCCCCATCTATTGTCATCTCTTCTCGCTAGGTGGCCGGCCCATCTCCACTTTTGTTGTTTAATTAGTTGTATAATATCCTTTACTCTAGTCTTTTCACTGATCCATGTTGATCTTTTTCTATCTCTTAGCGTTATGTAAACTTATATAAGATTAGGTAAATGAAAAGACTCAGGGAATTCAGTTTTGCTTCATCTATTTCTTGATATTTACTAAGCTTAGGTTAGTATGACACAAGGCCAAATGATGAGAAATCAGGGAACACCAATCACTAATGGGAAATAGGTCACTATTTCAGGCTACAATAGACTTGTATATTAAATATGTTTCATGCTTAAGCTATTCTCCCTTGGGAATGGTAAGAAATGAAAAGAAATAGAGAGAGGTAGATTGTGTTGCACCAATTTTCAACTGGATATCCTGTTTAGGTAGTGAATCAGGATTTTGATGTCTTAAATTGGAGGTAAAGGTAATCCTTGGTCTTACAGGTGTAAAATATGGCAGTTAAACACAGCATACAAAGGCTTGAAAAAGTATAACTATACAACGTATTGATCACGTATTAACACAATAATGAAGTTAAAAGCCATTAATTTGTTCTTTATCAGATACCCAGACTGTTGAAAATCTCTGGATGCACTTCAAAAAGAAATTACAACAGTTTGGCATGTTGGATGCTCTGTTTTCGTTGTACATAAACGAATTCATGGGGCACAATATTCTGATAAAGAACACATTAATGGCTTTTAACTTCATTATTGACTTAATATCTGATCAATACGTTGTATAGTTATACTTCTTTGAGCCTTTATATAAGTTTTTGGAGCGTTTGCATGATGTGTTCAATTACCATATTTTACATCCGTAAGACCAAGGATTACCATTACCTCCAATTTACTATGTGAAAAGTAACATGAACCAGGGCTTTTACCTAAGTTTGATCACCAGCTTTGGTGGTAATAATGTATCTATTTCAATCATGAGGCAGGCCATGTACCTTCCATTTCTTATCTTTATTTCCTTTTAATTTGTCATCACCTTTCACTCTTCCTTTTCAGACACCTTTTCTTTCATCTTTTTAGTTTTTCTTTAATCTTGTGCTTGCTTTTGCTTGAGCATTTGTACTTTCATCTATTTTTGCCCATTTCAATCTTCACTTTCCCAATTTCTTTTTTTTCATTCTGTTATTTTCTCTTTTATTTTCTTTATTTTCAATCTGTTCTCTTTCCTTTTCTTTTCTTTCTTTCTTTTTTCCATTTTGCTCTCTTTCCTTTCCCATCTTTCTTTTTTTTTCTTTTATCATTTCTGTTTTCTTTTTCTCTTTTCCATTCTATGCTCTTTTCTTCTCTTTCTTTCTCTTTCTTTTTTTCCACTTTGTTATCTTTCCTTTCCTTTCTTTCCTTCTTTCTTTCAGCTTTGCATTTCTTTCAATTTTTCTTTCCTCTTTCTTTCACTTTTCTTTTTTCTTCTTCTTTGTTTTCCTTCTTTATTTTCAATTTTTTTTCATTTCTTTTTCTTCCTTTTTTATATGTCAACTTACTTGTATATCTTTGTTTTATCTTTCATTGTATTGCTTCTTGTTTCTCACCACAATCTTTTACTCTCACAATCTTCTTCTCTTCTATTTCTCTTCATTCGCACTCTTTCTTCATTATCTCTTTTTTTTCTGTTTCTTGTTTTCGTTTTCCACTCATTTCCTGATCTTAATTGTTTTGCTTCTCCTCATTTCCCAAACTCCTCATTCTCAAGAAGAACTCCAACAAAAAGACCTTTTTTTCACAATACATTTGCCTGAAGCATTCACCACGATCTTTATCTCAAGTGATTGAAGTGATTTCAAAATATGCTAACATGAGATGTTCAAGATATTCTCTCTCGCACGCACACACACACACACAAGTTACAAGATATTCATAAGCCCACACATATTATTAATTATGCCTAAAACATCCACATACATATTTGTTCATTAACTGTGAAACTCATATGAAAGATAATATAAATAAATTCAATCCAATTTATATTGTATTAAAGATTAGCTTGTGTATCACAAATATCTTAGAATTCCTACATTTCTATTTTTATGAAGACCACCTGGTAGCATAGCACTTATCTCCTGTCTCGACCCTTAGCACTGTAACTTCTCTGAAACAAATATACAGAGGAATCCGCTTATAGTGATCACTTTGGGACAGGGTCTTTTAGATAACAATAACTGGCTGATAACATGAAGCAAAGGATATAAAAATTGGAGCAATTGAAAATTTAAACATTTCTTCTTCTTCTTCTTCTTCTTCTTCTTCTTCTTCGTCGTCGCCGCCGTCGTCGTCGTCGTCGTCGTCGTCATCAGTCGTCATAAGTCCACTGCTGGTCAAAGGTCTTTCCCATCTCCCTCCATGACGACCTAGATTGTGCTAACCTCTGCCACATCCTACCGGCAAACATTTCTATCTCATCCCTCCATCTTGTGTATGTTCTTTTCCTACTGCATTTACTGTTCCCCCATCTATTGTCATCTCTTCTTACTAGGTGACCAGCCCATCTCCATTTTTGCTGCTTAATTATTTGTATAATATCCTTCACTCTAATCCTCTCTCTGATCCATGTTGATCTTTTTCTATCTCCCTAGGCATTGCTCTTTCCATGGCTCTCTGTGCTAGTTTTGTTAATTTCCATGTTTCGCATCCATAAGTCATGGCTGGTATTATGCAACCATTGTATACATTATGCTTTAAGCACATTGGCAAGATGCTCTTCAGAATGTCTCTATTAATACAAAAATTTAAACATTTACTCCTTATTATGTCTAGAAAAAATGCTTTAATTGTTTTTTGAAAATTCCCCCTCTAAATAGGTTTTTAGTGGGGGGGGGGCACTTTGCAATGTAAGTATATGCTAAATTGGTCCATAGTTTGTGTCCAGCAGCAATCATACTTGTTTTTAGTGATTACTGCCCAGCAAAATGTGAGAGAAGTAACTTATTCATTGATCACTTCTGTTTCCAATCTTTTAATTGATCACCCCCAACATGGAATGCTGTCAAAAGACATAGGTCACATGATGGTTTCTATTGAGTGACTAACAAGACTTGTTATGTTATTAAATTCATTGTTACATTATAACAAATTAAATGAAATTTTTAATTCATTTTGAATAAACTGTTTGATAACATTATCCATGCTTATAATAAACAGCTTCCTCTGTAAACTGATTTTTCCTTACTCAGTTAGTATCAAGGACTTTTAAATTACATGCCTTTCTCTGGTGTATAATCTCTGATTGGTACATTTCACTTCTGTCTAAAATATAAAAATGCATACATACATAGATAATTATGATAATCATAAAGGCATTTATTAGTTGGGAACTTATATTTGCTTGACATCAGTGTGAGCGACTGCTAAATGAATGGCCTAAATC
>VCCN01000262.1:4159155-4172316 GCA_006491835.1 Architeuthis dux | reverse complement strand
CACCCACACACACCCTCTTTATCCCTCTTCTGTCTGATTTTGTGCTTACGTTGCTCTAAATACTTTCTGTTTCCTGTGCATTGTGATTGAAGACCTCCTCCTGCTTTTGCATCTCATTTATTTCAGTTCCATTCTGCGACACGGCATGATGCCTGGGATGGAACAGGCATTCTGCCATAAAACTAATCTTAGCCTAATCAATTAAGAGACTTCAGGTATAAAAAATACAAAAGATCTCAATAAGTTTTGAAGTAAATCCATGAAGGATAGATTCTTGAGCCTCATTTTAAATTTCCACAAACTTATGCTGGTTAGAACCTCAAATATTTGTAAGCGTTTTCTCACCTCTTTCAGTTGAATAAAATATACCCGTTGAAATTTAAGACATTTAATCTGAAATACAGATGTTTTTATAATTTCGGATAATGTTATCAAATGGTTATTGTTATCCAAATTGGTTCCAAACTAATTAAAAATTAATTTCATGATAATTTGCAAAGTTGTTTATAACAATGAATTTAATATCATGACAATGAATTCATACCAATGAATGTAAATTGTATTTCAATCCTTTACTTAATGTTATCAGCCAGTTATTGTTATCTAAAAGACCTTGTTCCAAAGTGATAACAATAAGTGGCTTCCTTTGTATTTAAGTAACATAGGTTTGCTAATTTGGTTAGTTTTTTGCTATTGTATGAATATCAACCATTTTATTTTACTGGTGTCCATACCATTTCATCCTTTTTGTTCCATCAATATCATCATCATCAGCCATTATAAGTCCACTGCTGGACAATGGCCTTTCCCATTTCCTTCCATGATGACCTATTTTGTGCTAACCTCTGCCACATCTTATATTCACTTTTATATAATAGATATATATATATACAGTTGTTTTTTTTAAAACTTATTTTTAGTGTAAACAAAATGTTTTCTCTTATGGAGTTCAGGGCAATGTCTTCTCTTTGTTCAGTCAAGTAAGTAATGAACATCTATTAAAATGTTATTTTTGTAGACGAGGTACAGCAAATTTTAAAATGAAAAGAGCCAATTTATTTTACAAAATCTTTGGTGGTTCTGCTGGTAAAATTTAATGAGAAGTAAGCGTTTAGAATCCGAGACTTTTGAATTACAGTCTGATGCCCAAAGAGATACACCAATAGGAAAAGAATTTTATGTATTATTATTAATGCACACATACAAGTCCTTCAGTTTTTCTTGTATGACAAAAAGATTGTTCTCTATTGCAAAAATGAAACCCTCTGTATCAAACTCTCCCAAGTGTTCTTGAGATACATCTGAGTATCAACACAAAAACTTTGAAGTGGAACTCAATGACAGAAAATGAATAATGATAGGAAAACAGACACCACAACAGTGGAAGGGCAAAAAGAAAGGAAAAGAGATACGAAAGGATGAATAACCAGAAGAAGAAAAAAAGAAAGAATGGTTGAAGGGATGATATTGAAATGCTGGGGGGTAGAACATAGGAGAAGAAGGGATTTGGGTAGAGGAGCAGTGGGTTGGAATGGAGAGGATGAGAGTTGAGAATGAAAGCAGTTCCAATGAGGTGCAAAAGGAAGTAGGAAAACAAGACAAAAAGAAGGAGTAAAAAGTAGAAGGGATTTGAAAAAAAAAGATAGTGTGGAATGGGAGAGATGTTGAAAAGGAAAAAGTAGAAAGAAAAGGCAGATGAAATAGAGACAAAAAAAGGTCAGGGGAAGTTGAAAGAGGAAAAGTAAGATAACAGCAGATGAGAACAGAGAAGGAAGGTTCCAACAGTGAAAAAGAAGGAAAGGAGAGAAAGGTAAAATAAATGGAAGAGCTGGTGTGGAAGGGAAAGGATAGCACATGAGAACAAAGTAGAAAAGAAAGCAAAGAAGAAGAAGAAGAAGAAGAGAGGACAGGGAAAGATGGTTAGTGACTGAGATGCGAGGACGATAAAAAAAGAAACAGAGAAGATAAAATATTTGATGAAAAAGAAGACAGGTCTGGTTAGTCACTCAAAAGAAAGCGTCACATAACCAATATCTTTTGGCAGCACATCGTGTTGGGGGTGATCAATTAAAAAATTGGAAAAAGAGGGGATCAAGGAATAAGTTTCTTATTTCGCCTTTTGTTGATCAGTGATCACTAAAAAAGTCGGAATTTTCAAAAGACAAGCACGACTGCTGACAGACACAAACTTAGGAACCAATTTAGCATAAACTTACATTGCAAATTGAACCCTCACTAAAAACCTATTTATGGGGGGGTGGATTTTTTAAGAAAGAACAGTTTTTTCTAGACATGATAGGAAGTAAATGATTATATTTTTTGAAAATTCAGACTTTTTTAGAGATCACTGCCCAAAAGAAGGAGAGATAATTTTTTAATTGATCACCCCCAACATGATGATATTCAGCCCTCTAGTTCCATTGGTGCACGTGACATATACATAGTCAGCCAGCCAGACCCATTTAAAAACTGAAGAAACCTATGTTGACAGTGTTGGTGACAGTTTTGCTTGACAGTTTCTAATAAGGAAGATTGAAAGAAACAGGGAGGGAAAAAGAGTATTTGATGAAAAAGAAGACATTGTTTGAGAGTGATAAGAGTTTGGGTATGAATGACCAGAGGAATAAATACTGAAGGGTTATGGAAGAAAAGGGAAATGTACCGTAGGCTGAAAAAGAGAGCTTAGCGAATGAATAAAGAGAATATGAAGAGGAATAAATACTGAAGGGTTATGGAAGAAAAGGGAAATGTACCGTAGGCTGAAAAAGAGAACTTAGCAAATGAATAAAGAGAATATGAAGAGGAATAAATACTGAAGGGTTATGGAAGAAAGGGGAAATGTACCGTAGGCTGAAAAAGAGAACTTAGCGAATGAATAAAGAGAATATGAAGAGGAATAATGGAAAGAAGAGCTGAGACATGAGTGTTGAACAAAGAGAAAAATGTAAGAAACAATTTAATAAAGTGGTTTAAGATGGAAGAGTAGAAGCAATTAACAAGAGAACATGAAGGATGCAGGAGAGACTGTGATGGAGGTACACAAGGAACATCAGCAGAAAGAAGCCCGGAAATAGAGAAGGTAGGGGGGGGGTGAACAGTGAAAGAGGAGGTAGAGATACAAAAAGCAGAAAAAAAAGAGAAGGCAATGAAAGACTGAAGAGAGAGAATTAAAAAATCGCTAAATTTAATTTCAGATCATCATGAAAATATTGATACTAAAATTACTTAGCTGAAAACCAACTTAGAATAGCACAGAGAGCCACGGAAAGAGCAATGCTAGGAATAACTCTAAGGGATAGAAAAGGATCCACATGGATCAGAGGGAGGACTAGAGTGAAGGATATTATATAAATAATTAAGCAACAAAAATGGAGATGGGCTGGTCACCTAGCAAGAAGAGATGACAATAGATGGGGCAAAAGACTAATCGACTGGTGCCCATGGGACAGTAAACACGGTAGAAAAAGACCAGATACAAGATGGAGGGATGAGATAGAAAAGTTTTCCGGTAAGATGTGGCAGAGATTAGCACAATCGAGGTCATCATGAAAGGAGATGGGAAAGGCCTTTGTCCAGCAGTGGTCATATAACGGCTAATGATGATGATGATGAAAATTACTTCTGTCACTGTTAATAAAATAAACTTTTGACTGAGATTTACTAAGCTCAGTTTAGTAAATATTTATCAAAGTCATATGAAGGAAAATTATGAGTAGAAAAATTGTGTTACACCAATCAATCCAAGTGGGGACAGCATTCCTGCCTTGAAAATCAACATTAAAAATCTTGGCTTTTACCTGGGCTCAAACACTATTTGGCACTAGTGGAGAATATGCAATTATCTCTGGTACAAGGCAGACTCCATAGCTTAGCTTAATCAAGAACAAATCAGTTGTGGAGCACCAAGTGAAAATTGAACTGACAACATTAGCAAATAGGTCTGTGAGATGAGCTTGCCAACCATAGGTCAACATTAGTTATAAGTTATTATTATTTTTATTATTATGCCCTCATCTTTCATTATAAGAATTTTTATTTCCTACTTATGATTCTTATCCAGTGCCAGATTAACTATGTAGCAAAAGAAGCATATGCTATGGGCCCCGCAATTTCATGGCCCCGCGCTAAATGCTTGAAAGCTATCAATTTTTATTCAGTGATTTTGCCTTCAACTTTTATGAATGAGTGGGTATTTAAGATTAGCAATTCTACCCAATTATCACCCCTAATTGGAGTTATTATTTTAACACAGCAATTAATGAGAGTGTGGTATCTATGTGATACATATAGCAACATATAATTTCTTAATTTAGGTAAAAGTATCCCATCTCTTAAGAGACAACTCCCAATGGAGTATGGAGCCCAGTGACGAAGACCCAGATTCTGTTGCATGCCTTAGCTTAGTGATCCTTGCAAGTTTCAAGTCAAGTCTTTATTCCTACAAGTTCTTATGACCACCCCTTTGGCAGGGTGCAAGTCCACTGAAGGGATACCTCCACTCTCCACAGCTTAGAGTGTACTCAATTAGTTGCTGAGTGCACAGAGAAATTTGTCTGAAAGAAGAGTTTTCCACACTCTTCGCTCATACTGGGAATTGGACCCAGGACCTTCTGTGTGTGAGGTAGACGCGCTAATTTAGGGGCCCTTTATAATATATGCCACAGGCCCCGCACTTGCTTAATCCAACTCAGTCCTCATCATTAGTTCATTGTCTTTCATTACTGTTAATATTATTATTATAACCATCATCACCTTTTCTTTTGTTCTGATTTGTTTCCTCTTAAATGAGTCCATGAGTGGAATGTGCATTGCTTTGTATTTTTTGGTATATTTACTAAATCTTTGCTTAGTCTTGCACAAGGCAAACATCTGCTCACAGTGCATATTCACTTTATTTGCAAAGCTTTGCCTAGTCTAGCAAGGGTTTCATATGCCCTAGGTAAGAATTGAAATTTGCGCAAGGGTTTCATGTGCCCTTGGTGAGATTTAAAATTTGCACCCCCTGTTGAATTGTAACAACTATTTTTTCAGTTCGGAGTGCACCCCTAGGAGCTTTGCACCATAGGCGACCACCTAGGTTCGCCTAATGGATGGGCTGCCCCTGGGCACTAGGCCACAAGCAGCTTAGTGCACTTTGTTTTCTCTTCAGGCCACAAACTGCTTGCAGGGCAATTGGCTTTCCTATATTCATTTTACCATATGTTCTCTCTTGCCGATTGAAAGAATTCTCGTATTGTTATAAAAAGCATTATTTTCATTTTTCATTTTTCTCATTTTGCAATGTATTTTCAGGTTTGTTTTTGACTTCTGTTAATTCCTACTTCATACCAATACAATAATCATTATCAGTATTATTATCATTGCATTATTACATTATTCCCTGTGTTATCATTATTTTAATTATCAGAGCAATATTCACCCAATCATTATAATTATTCTGCTTCTCTTTCACATAAGCATTATTCTCCCAATCATTATAATTAACTTCCGATCCTTTCTCATTATCATAATTATCAGAGCATTCTCCTAATCATTATAATTATCCTCATCTCCTTTCTCATTTTAATAATTATCAGAGCATTATTTACCCAACCATTATAATTATCATCCTCCACTTTTTTTCATATCAGCATCAGCCCTCTCTTTATTATCATTATTATTGTCATTATCATATTATCATCAGAATAGAAAAAAAAAGAAGTTTTCTCAAGTAGATAAGCACTTGTCTAAGAAGCAATCATGAAAAGAAATCCGCATCTCATACAAACAGCAGTGGTAAGTTTCAAGATACTCCATACTCCGTGCATTTCTATGCACTTCATCAAAACACCCGCTATTTTTGCAAAACTCCCTCAGCACATGTACCTGGCCTTCAAGAGGCCACGTCTCACTATCTCTTTTACCTTTCCTTCATTTGCGTCATCACTTGAAAACCACATAAACCCAAGTATTTTTTCATTCCACTTTTCATGCACCCAATCTTTCCTACTTTCATTTTTCCCTAGCTCTTGTTTCACTCCATTCTTCTTTTCCTCCTTTTCTCCCATCTTCATTTTCATCTTCCCCTTCATTTTGTCTTCATACCTGTTTTCTATTGAGGATGAGAAAGCTTTCTAAGAAAACACTCTTCTTTGTTCTCTATTCTTAAGCATTAACAAGACTGACCTTTGTGTCTCAATTTTACTCCCTTCTTTACCAAAACAAAAGATTTGTATGAAATTGATGGCAACAATGTTTTCTCATGAAAGCACAAAGATCCCTGGCCTCTTCCATTGAAAATATTCTTCCAGTACATCGAGTAGAGCTTCCTTTGATATTTCTTTTTCCAGGGAACCAACTGGTATCATAAATGACAATCATGATACGGACAATAACAAAGGTAATAATTATACAGAAATGATAATAATAATAAAAGATCAGACCAAGTTGCTGTTAAGAAGAAAAGGAAAATCGTCAAATAGTGACTGTAGTCTTTTCATCAGACCAAAGGGTGACCTTAAAAGAAAGCAAGAAACAATATTAATATTGAAACCTTGCCTAAGAGCTGCAGAAATGGTATAGTATGAATGCAGCAATCATACCAATAATTATTGGAGCAATGGGAATGGTCCCCAAAATGCTTGCAAAGATATGTAAGTATTAGTGATTCAAGTAAGAATTGAGACAATGCAGACAACAGCACTGCTGGAGCGAGAGAGAATAGTAACATGGACTATTGTTACAATACATACTAATAATTATCTGACTAAAAATTGAATTAAGAAAACGTTAATATGGACAAGTAGGAAAAGCAAAAAAGATTTATGAAGTATTATACTTATAATATTGTTGAAAAATATATCTCAGCTTCCGGTCAAGAGTGACCTCCCCCTACAGGAAGTCAAAATTACTGTTGAGAATTATATTTCAACTTCCAGTCACAAGTGACATCTCATTACTGAAAGTTAAAATTGAGAACACTAAACGTTAGCGTATTGCTACACCAGCATGAAAGGAATGTTCAATCTGATTCCCAGAGCATGGACTGAATCTTTATATTTCATTCCAGAGTCTATGTACAGCCTAGTTGAGTAAAGGCTCAATTGATTTTTATTAATAATATACGGTTGCCATATCTTAAACATTAAAAAAAGTGAATGTTCCCAAACCCCCCACCCCCCACACACACTTTGGTGCTATATAACCTTGAAGCAGCTGTGATAATTAATTTGGTGAGATTTTGAAGAATTTAAAAAATTCCTTCCGGATGAAGATTTAGAGAAAGAAATGGAGGACATACCCAGGAAAATATACACGTATGGCAATCCTGTAATAGTGGTCATTCCATCATGAATAGACCTGTTGAGTCAGTGACACTTGCAATAATTCCTGACCACTGACAATCCTTTTTCCAATGATTTTCCATTTACAACATACAGATTGAGTTACAAAAGTTATAGAAGAAATTTTAAATAAAAAAAATTACAAAATAACATTTTCCCGACTGCTGGAAATATTTCGTTTTTGTTATTGCAGAACATGAGTGAAGCTTAGCAGGTGTTGGAGTGGCGATAAAGTCAGCGGGCAGTAATGCAATGAGAAGCAAAGCAAAAATGTTACTTACAGAAGCAGTCAGTAATAAAACAGGTCTGGTTTGTCACAATAGAAACCATCACATGACCAACGTCTTTTGGCAGCATGCCTTGTTGGAGGTGATCAATTAAAAAGTTGGAAAAAGGGGTGATCAATGAATAACTGACTTCTTTTGCCTTTTGTATGAATTTTCAAAAAACAAGCATGAATGCAGCCAGGCAAAAACTAGTGGACCAATTTAGCATAAACTTACATTGTAAATTGAACCTCCACTAAAAACCTATTTTGAGGGGAATTAAAAAAAAAAGTTTTCTCTAGACATAATAAGGAGTAAATGTTTATGAATTTTCAGCCCTCTAGCTACATTTGTGCAGCCTGTACACATGATATATACATACTTAGCCAGCCAGCCAGACCAACTTTAAAACTGAAGAAACCCATGTTGACAGTTTTGGTTGACGGTTTCTAATATAGTTTTCATTTTTTCTTCCCCTATGGCCAGATTTGCTGTGTTACAATATCTGTACTGATTAGAGTGAATGGAAGATTTGCTGTATTTGTTAAATAAATCCAACCCATGATATTTTGGGGTACATAAATAACTTGTTAAACATTAGATGCAAATTCATTTTCATTATACATCTGCATTTTCATTATATATTATAGATGCAGATTGCGTGCTTTTACTTCATTATGTTTAACTAGCTATTTATGAAGCCTGTGATATCATAGGTAGGATTTATTAAACATATACATCAAAAGTCTCTAATCAGTACATATATTGTGACACATCCCTACACTCTGTTCCTGCATCTGATATCTTAACAAAGATGTCTTGTCTCTCGCATGCCATGATTAAGAGAAAGGATGTGTGCGCACTTGGACAAGCCACTCTCCCATAACTACCACCCAGGCTGTAATAACCGTAAAAAGTTGTTTCACCCATAATTAAACTTGAAAAGGCCTGCATACATATGTACATTTCTTACAGCAATTATATTAACACGTTTCAAGTAAAAATATGATCCATTTCTAGAGATACTAAGGCATTATCTAAAAGCTCAATATTATATTAATAATTTTTATATAAATATTGTAACTTTCAGTGTATTCTTATGGTGAATTATTCTAAAAGCTCTTGTATAATATTTCTTTATATCCTTTTCTAAGCAAGCAAGCATATTAAATCTTTAAGGGCCAGGTACCTGCATTGGAAATACGGATCTCACAGCCTTTAGATTTCAGACCAACCATAGAGCTGTGTACTCAAGTGGACATATACAAAGCAAAGCATACAATGTGTGGCACTTCTATCAGTGTGTGATATTATCAAAGCCATTGGCCACCCTGTTTACGTCAGAGATGTTATAACATTCTCTTCAATATAGAGTAATGTTGTTGCCAATGACATTTTTGCCTGCAAGAGATGTTTTGCTGCCTGATTTTGCTTCCGGTGCTCAGAGACAATTGATTAAGGAATATAATGCAAGTGTGTGCAAACACGTAACACTCTGCAACATCATTTATTAAATTCTTGAGACTCGATAAAGAAAAAAAAAAGAAAATAAGGAAGGGAAAAAGAAACGATGCATAGATTCCATTGTGGCAAAAAAAGAAATACACTCACACACACACACATATTGGCACACATACACACATACTGGCACACATACACACATACTGGTGCACAGAGAAATGAACTTATATACACTGTTACTGATGTAAACGCATACACATTCAAATAGTACATAAATGTACACAGACCAGGATACAAAAACAAACATAAACAAGTCTGATTAGTCACTCAATAGAAACCATCACATGACCAACATCTTTTGGCAGCATGCCCTGTTGGGGGTGATCAATTAAAACAAATTTGAAAAAGAGGTGATCAATGAATAAGTTACATCTCTCAGCTTTGTTTGGGCAGTGATCACTAATAAAGTCTGATTTTTGGTCACAAACTAAGGGATCGGTTTAGCATAAACTTACATTGCAAATTGAACCCCCAACTAAAAACCTATTTAAGAGGCGAATTTTCAAATACAAAAAAAATGTATTTTGTAGACATAATAAGGAGTAAATCTTTAAAACTTCAGTCTTCTAGCTCTATTGGTGTGGCCTGTACATGTGATACATACATAGCCAGCCAGCAAGACTGACTTGAAAACTGAAGAAAACTATGTTGACAGTTTTTGTGACAGTTATGGTTGACAATTTCTAATATAGACTCAGATATATACTCACAAATACAGACATATATGTATACGTTGACACATGTAGACAAATGAGTGCACACAAACATGGATATCTATCTATCTATCTATCTATCCTTATAAACATTGAAGCATACAAGCAAACATGGAAATAAATTTGCACATGTATTCATAAACACTTGATGTACACATACAAACAAGCACATATACAAACATATACACACAAACACACAT
This sequence comes from Architeuthis dux, assembly GCA_006491835.1. Lineage (NCBI taxonomy): Eukaryota > Metazoa > Mollusca > Cephalopoda > Oegopsida > Architeuthidae > Architeuthis > Architeuthis dux. The sequence continues at coordinate 4,162,294 of VCCN01000262.1, read as the reverse complement.
TTAAACATTGTTCTAAATATATAAATACATATACAAACTAATGTTGACAAGCATACACTCTCTCACACACACACATGTGCACAAAAGTATTGAATATTTAGAATCTAAAGCTTTCTCTTATATACAATACATGCTGGACCATAAGACAAATGGTTTATAATGGTATTTGGAGGGCTATTGCTCACTTCAACTCATCCAAGCCCCCATAACTGTTCATATCAACCTTCAGTAGTTGACCCCCTAGTCATAATACCAGCACATTGGATGCAGTGTTATATTTGCCTAGTTTTTAAAAAAAATTAATTATCTATCTTATATACCAGTATATATGCTACACAAAAGTACAAAGAAACAATAGTGCAGTATACAAAACTCTTCTATTGATATGCACACATACGCTAACAGAGTTATACACATGATATGAACTGTTCTTGGGAAAAATATGATTTTTTTAAATAGTCACTATCAAGACTTTTTGAACTGTTATACTTAAAATACCATAAACATCAGCTTGAACTGATTTGGATTATTTCCAATTTCTCAAAATAAGATAAATATTTGTACATATTTATTTGTTTCCAATAAAGTAAGCGTAAGTGGTTTTTTTAAGCACCTTAAGAGAATCTTGAAAATGCTCATCTTTTTCAACTGATATATTTTAAGGTTTTGAAATTACAATTACAACCATACCGAGGGCATCATATATTGTGTATTATAATGCAAGGGAGACAATCCACTAATATAGAAAGATCACATGCCATGACTGACGGGTACAGGTCATGCATTTATTTATATGCATATTAATCACTGCTACCTACAACACTGATTTAAATACTGTTGCTGGATTTAGGTTATTCATGTGTTCTATCTATGTATCCAGACTTCGCCCAGCCTTAACCGTTTATAGTAGAAACTCGAAATTCTGCTTACACATTGGAAATTATATTTTTTTGTTTAAAAAATAGGGTTTTAGTGGGGGTTTCAGCTTTCAATGTAAGTTCATGCTAAATTGATTCCTTATTTTTGTCCAGCAGTGTTAATGATTGTTTTTCTTAAATTTGTACTTTTAGTGCCCAACAAAAGGTGAGAGAACTAACTTATTTATTGATCACCCCTTTTTCGAAATTTTTTAATTGATCACCCCCAAAACGACATGTTGCCAAAAGACATTAGTCACACAGAGGTTGAGAAAAAACACCTTTTCTCATTATAACTCATCAGTTATGAATGTAATTATTATTGTTGTTCCTGTTATTAATCACTGCTACTCACAACAAACTGGTTTAAACACTTTTAGGTTGTTCATGTATTCTGACATTTATAAATACTAGCTGTACCCATGAAATTTCCATGGTTGTTAACAACAAAGATTATCCAATATCTCATGCCTCTGCACTTCTCTCACTCTATGCCTGTATCTTCTCATTCTCACCCTTATCCCTTCCAATCTTTGTTGGTAGTCTATTATTTTATCTATATGTTATACAAACATGGATTATATTCATATGCAAAGAATTCCCTAGCCCATCAGTAAACTATCTAACTTTCTTTCTCTTATTAAAGTACAGCAAATTATTCCCCCCCTCTCTCTTCCTATGCCATCAGTAAACCACCTAACTTTGCTTCCTCCCCTTTCTTCCTACCCTCTTTATTAATTTAACTTCCCCTCCTCCCATTCTCTCTCCCTACCCTTCAGTAAACTTATTTTCTTTGTTTCTTTCTAAATAAAATAAGGAATATTTTAGATGAATATGGAATATTTTGATTAATTTATAGCAATAAAATAAGAAATATTTTAAATAAAATAAATAATATTTTAATTTATATAATTTATATTATATCATCATTTAGCTATTCCCATGCAGTAGGACATCATCATTTTCAGTCCAATATTATAACCATTGGGATATTCTCATGCAGTAAGATCTCATCGTTTCAAGTCTAATGTTATAACCATTGAGCTATTCCCATACAGTAAGCCCTCATCATTTTCAGTCCAATGTTATTATTTTATTAAAAATATTATCTATTTTATTTAAAATATTCCTTACTTTATTTAGAAAGAAACCGGGGAGAAAAGGATTTTGGTAGTTTACTGAAGGGGTAGGAAGTGTGACAGGGAGGAAGGGAAGTCAAGTAGTTTAATTTGAGGGTAGGAAGGGAGCGGACAGAGAAGAAAGTTGGGTAGATTACTGAGGGTGTAAGGACATTTTTGCATATGAAACTAATCCATGTTTGCATAACATTTCGATAAAAGAATGGACCGGCAACAAAGTTTGGAAGGGATATGGGAGGGAATGAGATGATACAGGCATTGGTTTATAAAAGAGCAGAGGCACATAAGATAATGGATAATCTTAGTTGTCAACACCTGTGGAGTTAACTGTTCATAGTAGAAACTTTGCCCACACACTCTCCTCAATGAGTAGGGAAAACGGTTTTCTATGTTATTTTGAAAATTCCCCCGAAAATAACTTTTTAGCGGGGGTACATTTCACAATGTAAGTTTATGCTAAATTGGTCCCTTTGTTTATGTCCGGCAGCATTCATGACATGCTGACAAAGGACATTGGTCACTTGGAGGTTGAAAAAAAACCCACCTTTTCACATATATCTCATCTGTTGTTCATGTAATTGTTATTGTTGTTGCTGTTACTAATCACCACTACCCACAGCAGACTGGTTTAAACACTTTTGCTGGGTTTAATTTATTCATGGGCTCTGATATTTATATATATATGTATCTATCTATATATCTATGTAACCGGACTTTGTCCAGACCTAACTGTTCAGAGTAGAAACTTGAACACACATGCACTCTCCTCAATGAGATGGGGAAATGTTTTTTTTGTTTTTTAAAAAATCCCCACAAAATAAGTTTTCAGGGTGGGTTTTCAATGTAGGTTTATGCTAATTGGTCCCTTAGATTGTGTCTGGCAGTGTTCACGGTTGCACTTTGAAAATTCAGATTTTTAATAATCAAATAAAACAAAAGGCAAGAGAAGTAACCATTAGAAGATCTATTATTATTAGTGAGTAAGATAAACATTTAATCCAGAACTGCTAGTATTAGAAAATAACACATGCATTTAATCTAGAGCTGTTATTAGTAGAGAGGAAAACATACATTTAATCCAGA
>VCCN01000262.1:3966662-3983167 GCA_006491835.1 Architeuthis dux | reverse complement strand
ACAAAAACAAGCATGAATGCTGCTGGACACAAACTAAGGGACAGATTTAGCATATACTTACATTGTAATTGGGTGGGATTTTCAAAAAAAAGACATAACAATGAGTAAATGTTTAAATCATCCATTGGTGTAGCCTGTTCATGTGACACATACATAGCCAGCCAACCAGCCAGAATCACATAAAAACTGAAGAAACCTACACTGAACCATGTGGACGGTTTTGGTTAACAGTTTCTATAAAGAAAGGAAAGAAGAAAACATTTTAACACTAAAGTTAACTTTATAAATGTTATGACTGGTATTTCATGATTGGTATTTCATGATTGGTATGTTATAATGGGTTATATACAGTATAATCGAGAGAGACCCAGCTCAGGTTTTTTTAAGTACAATTCAATGTAAGTGTAAGCTGGTCTCTAACTTTGAAGACAATCTATATGATGATTATAAAGGAATATGCCAATTGTTCTGCTCTCTGTCTCTCTGGTAGTGGACACAAGCTTTGAAGATGATTTGCCCACATTCTTGTAAAGGAATATTGCAATTGTCTTGCTTTCTTTCTATTTAGTAGTGTATATTTGAATGAATGTACATGTGTGCATATATTTACATATGTGTGGTGCATGGGTGTGCATGTGAGTATGACCATGTATGTGTATATGCACATGCAAACAAAAACATATATGTAAAGCAAAGCAAAGTTGCTTCCATTGTTTCATGACACATGAGGCAATAATTTTGTCTCATTTCTCAAATTATCCATGGAAACCCAATCATTGTTTGTATCAATTGTGTTTTTTTTCATGGGGCCAGGAAGCTAACCTGATGCCCAAGATGGATTGCCTTACAGGGCTAAAGGGCTCCAACAGACCAGCTATTTACCCATAGCTGGGGGAAGAAGTGGATTCATGCCTTTCCCAAGGGCATTAGTGCGAAGTGAAATTTTCTCAGCCAGAGTTAAAACTTAGTTTGCAGATTCCATTCTCTGTGCCATTAACCATTAGGCCACTTGCACCTGCTTAAAATAACAAAAAAAAACAACAGTCATATTTATCATAAATTTATTTTCTTCTTTCAATCTAATTTTTGATAATGTCCTGTTGATTAAATATACTCAGTAGACTTGCCAGATAAATCATAGTATTTAGAAGATTACAGATACACCAATATACCTCATCTTAAGAGTATATACTTTACTGTTCTCTATCTATCTACCTATTACAGTTTGTTCGTTTCTATCTAATTCCGTCTTGTACCTGTCTAACTACACACACGCACTCACACACCTACCTCTATGTATCTATCTATGTAAATTCATATATGTCCACTTCATATATTTTCTATGTTCATCATTTCATTCTTTTTTCTGAAAGAGATTTATCCAGACACCATTTAGCTTTTCTCTTTGTCAAAAATTCAAAAAAATTACATTGAAAAAAGAAAATAAATATGGCTGTTGCTTTTGACTTTTTTGTCTAAAAAAAAAATGATTTATAACATGATGCACACCCACCAAAAAGTTACATCATTTCTATGGACCAATACACTTTTGCTTAAAAGGTTCTCACTCAAAATTCCATGAATACATTTATGACCTGTCTGGGCAGTCACATGCCTTCAAATATTAAAACAGCATATTCAGAATATAAATGCAGTCTTCAAAAAACAATAACTTCAAAGAAAGGAAAAAAGTGCTAAACAAGCACTGAAATATCTCCTATTATCATCATCAGCATCATCAACTATCAAAAATAATTTTACAACATTAACTATTCTCAAAGGGGAAAAGGGGAGGGGGGAGAGAGCCCAGACATGAAGGAATAAATAATTCCCCTGGAAGAGGTCAGAAAGGAAAAAACAGAAAATTCTCTTATCTTGTTGTTGACAGGGATGCATATAACAACAGTTTGCAAAGAATTTGATGACTCCACGATTCCGACCTTCCTAGGTCTCATCAAGCAACTTTAAGTGACTGGGTATCAGTAGTTTAAGGTAACAAAGAAAAAACTTCCTGTCCAACAGAACGGTTTTATCCAGGTGTGAACTGAGCGTTGTTTCTATACGAAACTCAGACGAACGAGTGTCTATAAAATTGAACATCTTCTCTCCTTGGTGTCTCGTTTAAAAAGGCTTTGGAATTGCAATTTTTTCCACCTTTTTTGCAACTTCCATTTGTCCTGCGCAGACTGCTGTTCCGGTACCTGCAACCTTGAGAGCCATGAGTATGAAATCACAGGCACAATAACTTTTTCCGTCACGTGATGGCTTCAAGATATCTCTGCCCTCTCCTTCTCGACCTCAATCCAGGTGAGTAACTATTTATTATTCACACATCATCATTTTTTCCAGGAAAAGATATGCCTTCGTGAACAAAACCAATGGTATATTAGGCACTCAAAGCTACAGATAAGAGATAAGTGGTGATACAGAATTTTGGTCAAATATCAAGTATTAGTTAATTTCTATAATATTTTTGGAAGTTGATGGTCATTTTTTTTTTACGATCTTGCCATACTTTTTCTGAGAAAGTACAGATTCCATTTAACTTTGACTAAAGACCTCATGACCTGTGGTTCTGCTCTGAACCATTGGGCAATATCTACAAGTGCCATTTGATATAAAAATATGATGAATGTTATTCTGCATGCTTTATAGAATGGTGACATATTGCATAAATACTAATATAAATCCTAAGCGCAACATTAAATCAAGCAAAACATGTTGGAATGAATTTCAACTTCAAATATTTTCCCAGCAAATATGATTGCATCATGTACAAAGAATATCTATAAAATGCGAAGATATTCCTATTCATACAATATCATATGCACCCAGATACCTAAACACCACTACCATTTATCTGGATATATAAATATGCACAAAACAGCATGTGCATACATCTGTTCATATGTATACATTCCAGCATAAACTCATCGACATGTACTTACTTGAATGCACAATGAACGCAAAGATACTGAACATACAGTGGCTTGCAAAACTATTCATTCTCCTTCGGATTTTTCCTATTTTGTTGCCTTACAACCTGGATTTAAAATAGACTTTTGGGGGTTTATATTATTTGATTTACACACGTCCACCACTTTGAAGATGCAAAATATTTTTTATTGTGAAAGACACAAGAAATAAGACAAAAAAAACAAAAACTTTAGCATGCATAACTATCCCCCCTCCCCCAGTCAATACTTTGTAAACCCACCTTTTGCAGTAATGAAAGTTATAAGTCTCTTGGTGTATGTTTCCATAAGCTTGGCACATCTAGCCACTGGGATTTCTTCCCATTCTTCAAGGCAAAACTACTCCAGTTCCTTCAAATTGGATGGGTTCTGCTGGTGTACAGCAATGTTTAAGTTATACCACAGATTCTCAATTGGATTGAGGTCTTGGCTTTGGACTAAGCTATTCCAAGATAATTATGTGACTTCTGAAGATAATTGGTTGCAACAGATCTTATTTAGGGGCTCCACATCAAAGGGGGTGTATACATATGCAGGTACGCCTTTTCAGTTTTTTACTCTTTAGAATTTTTTAAAACAAGTTATTTCTTCATTCTTTATGATATGGTCAGACTATTTTCCTGGTCTATGTGTTCATTTGTTCACAACAAATCATCCAGCACAATGGAAGTAACTCGAAAACACAACTCCAACACACAGGATATAAAAAGAATGGATGTGACATGTCCAGTCCAATCAAGTATGTGCTCTGAGAACTGATTCCACTTTCTAGAACCTGGAACACCTGATGAAAGCTGTGAACATATAGACGAGGAAAATAGTTTGGCCATATCATACACAATGATTAATACACCCCTATCTAAAAAAATTCAGATAAGAAGTTATTTCTTAAATTTCACTTCACTAATTTGGACCATTTTGTGTAGGTCTATTGCACACACACATACACGTATATATATATATTGCCACAGGCAACTCATCAGGCGAATCTTCACCTGATAGGTTGCCTGTGGCAATGAAACAGACTGTCAGTCTGTAGCGAATTCCATAACATATATAAAGATTTTATAATGATGATGATGATGAAAAAAGAAAAGCAATTCAAGTCTGCCAATACATATATTAATTTCTTTCTTTTTATTATTATTATTATTACTATAAGATCTGAATATTTCGATATTCATAGAGCACTCCACCGGTACCCTGATACCGATTCCAAACACTCAAAGGACTATTATAACCCAGAGGGACTAACTCTCCAGTATATATATATATATATATTTAAAGGAAATATAATTTTTACTCTTAAAATGGACTGACTCATTGAAATGTCTATTGATTCAGGGAATCCTAAGACTCATTAGAGAAATTCTTTTTGATAAGCAAATACTTAATGATGAGGGATAATTATGTCATAATAAATGAATATCCTGGCCAGACAATTTTCACCAGAGAAGTTGTTGGGGTGTGGGGAGTGGGGAGTGGGCATGTTGTTTCTTTCATTTATAGTAAGTAATTCTTGATTCTCAAATTTATCACAAACTTCAATATAGGATATAATTCTTTCGTTTAACCCTCGGCTTTTGTTCAAGAGTGTCTTTATTTGTTGATGCATCCACCAATCTCTTCAGCATGAAGGTTTAATGCTATAAAAGATTATAATTAACGAAATGTGGCTCCTTGAATTTGATATGTATAGATAGATTTAATATGGAATATATTTAAGCAACTAAAATAGTCAATCACTTCTTTATATTTGTTACTAGTTACAATAGTTTCTCTTTCATCCACCATAAATGGATTTTCTGTCAATCGTAGTGAAATATCTTCAGAAATAAACACAAAATAAGTATAAAAATATTCATTATTTTAATTTCAGTCAGTCAGGAGTTGACTTTGTCTTCCTACCATAACAAGAACAAGAGCAACAAGGACAATCCACACCAAGATTAGGGGTGTAAACCGATATGTAATTATCCCCATTGCCCTACCATGATTTGTCCTCACAACCAAGTTATTGGTAGCCGGCTGTCTTACTGACTAAATTGACAAGTCTTAGATATTAATGAAAATTTATCATACACATATGTATGGGCTTATTTCATTTTAATAAATCAATGTAGAAAAAAACATTTTTATAATGTTTTATTTATTAGATATACAGTACAAAAGTTGCAGTAATCATCTTCAGTTAGAATAGATGCAGGAGTGGAGTTTGAGTCTGCAGCAGCTAGTCTTGCTCCAATTTCTTTTCATGTTCTGTGTTGATTCCATGAGAACTGTCTTCTTCTGTCTTATATACGTAACCCAAATAATGTCACTGTTTGATTCAACATGAATCCTGCACAAATAAATTAACTAATTTACAACTACCTAAGAGTAAATTGCATTTATATACCAAAACTAATAACTATTCTAATCCATGACAGTAACTATTGATTGTTTTTTTATTACTTATAACTTATTAACCCACTCCTGACTGTTGAAACCACTTAATACATTTGTATTTTTTTAATCTGACAACCTTGGGACCTGGCCATTGCTGGACCACAAAAAATGCTGGAAAAGAGAAATTGACCCCTAAAGGAACCCCCATGTCAACACATTGATTTTTAGTGATTTTTCTAAAAGTGTAGAAAATAGAACAATATGTTTTCAATATAATCTATATAATATGAATTATTGTATAATAAATGAAAATTATTTGTGCTTGATTACGCTATTTAATTGGTTGTACAGTATTAAAAAGATTTTTAGAAAATTCAGAAGAAAATTAAAAAATACATGTCTAATTTCATGCTAAAATGAAAACAGAAATTTGTTGAATTTAGAGTTCTTTTATTTGGTTTCAAGTTTTTATATATTTGGTTTGACAAGTCAAAACACTAAATTACAGTCCAAACTGCAATTTGAAAATGAATAAAAAAAAACTCTGCTGGCAGATCCAGAAAATAATGGCAACAGATTCCAAACATGCCATACAATGGGAGTTGCCAGACCACAGAGTGCCAGATTAGGGAGGTACAACCTGTAATACCATTGTCCAATCTTGAAAAGATGCTAGAACATTATTGGCAGTTTGGTATTTAAATTTATGAAAGTAAAGGAAGAGAACAATTGTTTCTAATCCTAAAACTATTGTTTTATGGAGGTGCCAGGTGGTGCAATGGTTATCAGTTTGGATAATAGAATTGGCAAACCATATTCAAATTGTATGTTTTACAAGGGCAATTTTTGGACTATTGTTTACCACAACTCATTTCAACCTCCTTTCTATACAGCTCAAGCCTTTGGTGATTAGTCTCCTATCCATAATACTAGCACATTTTATACAGAATAATATTAGGTTGTTCCATATGAAATGACTTTTTTTTTACAACATAGAAAATAATGCAAAAAGTGAAAGATTCACTAATGTAATTGTATCTTTTTGCAGAATCAATGTAAATAGAGATATAATTCGTTATTATTGGAGGTTTTTGGCCCTAAACAGCAATGGTGTCTACCCAGGAAGTTAGACTAATTTTCAAGCTTGAATTCAAATTCATATTGCTGTTCAAGCTGCTGATAACATCACTACTACAGTACAAATTGTTCAGCATTGGTTCCATGGGCTTATAATAAATCTCGAAGGAGGCCCAAACCTTTTTTAATGATGAAGAATTATCTACAGCAGTGGACAACAGCCCACAACAAAACAATTTGAGCACTTTCTGGAGACATTAGGACTTCAAAAGACATTCTATATATAACAACCTAAATTTAGATACATTTTTTTTAATATATCTTACAGGCTGGCAAATACTCTTGCCTTCTGGAAATCTAATGTGCTAAGATGTTTTTCATTTTGTAGGACTACTTTCTTTTTATAAATCAATCTTTATTATTATTAGATGAAGTAGTTTTTATACAACTTATTAATTCAGGCCACTTATTATTGGATGAAGTATTGTAACACACCACTTTTTAGTAAATTTGACTAGTTTTTACCTTCATACTAATTTTAGTTGTTTTTATACAACTTATTAATTTGGGCCACTGTTTCTATTGCAACGAATAGCAGTGCAATCGGAAATAAAGAGTAAGCCTTCATTGAGAATCAAACTCACACTCTCATTGCCAGAGGGAAACTAGTTTACGCCTAGCTGCTTTTTACCAATCGGCCATGAAGACTTCATGGATTAACAGAAGCTGATTTACACTTATAAACTCACTCCCTACAACCGACTCTCTGCACCATATTTATGTTGTTTTACATATGAGACCTAGTAGTCTTTTTTATGAATCAATCTTTATTATTATTGGATGAAGTATTGTAACACACTACTATTTATTAATTTTGACTAGTTTTTACCTTCATCCTAATATTAGTTGTGTTAATACAACTTATTAATTCCGGCCACTGTTTCTATGGCAATGAATAACAGAGCAATCATAAATAAACAGTGGCGTGTTGCTTTCTTTTTGTTTTAACAAATAATGAAATATATCACATACAGTACATTACAAAACATTCTATCACATATCTTGTATTTTTAGCCAAGACAATGGCAAGTCACCATGCTAATTCATGTAAAGAGATGGAGCAGGAGATATTGCATAAAATATAGCATCTGAAGCTGAACACAAATTTATATTAAAATCAACAATATGAGTCGGATAACCACAAAGTACAAATGTTTGTTTCCCAAGATAACTTATCGCATAAACCCAGTATTATAAATTGTTAGTTTGTTTTCCTCTGTTAAGTGCTGTAAAACATATATTATCCGATATGCCTGCAAACCCATCGACAAATACCATGTGGGCTATCTATAAATTCTGAGTGATTGCACACTATTACTATGTCACATTTGAAATACATTTTTCTTAAAAATCGCATCAGAAACAATGTATCACCCATTAGGCCTGACATGAAAATAGATTAGTGGATTTATCACTGGGGTTTGCTTTCCATGGGGAATAATGTAACACGAAGATCAGTGTATGTAGTGAGGTAGGTTTGGGCAAGCAATTAACGGAGCAACCTGTAAAAATCATTTGTTTAACGATGCATATAATATTGCAGAATGCATAGAATTAATTTTATATCAACCAAAATGTTTATGATACAGCTCATATGATTTTCTGATTTATGGCTATCTGCATGTTTGGAATTTGTGTAACATTACTGGCTCAAGAGTTGGATACATGCTTATAGTCTTGAAATTGAATAACAATAATAATCTTTCTAGGAACTTCTTTGAAACTTAAGCCATCTTAGTATCTGAGTAAGCAGGGGCATAGCTGAGAGAGGTGGGGCAATTGGACCCCCAAAAGCTTAACGAATAGCAGTTCACCTACTGCATTTCTACTAACATTATACAATAACAAATCTCATTAAATCAGTGGTTACCAACCTTTTCATTACCTAGGACCCTGTTTATTTAAATGGATTTTGATATAGACCTCAGGCTTTGGAAAGTTTCCTACTCAACAAGCTCACAGATCCAAGTCTTTTGAAAGGTCTGCTTATGGACACTCAGTAATACCTTTATGGACCCTCAGGTTGGAAACCACCACACAAAATGTTGGAGTGGGGAGGCCTGAAGAGCCAAACACCCTGGGCCCCCAAAGAGTAACAATGTGAATATTGATTCTTCTACAATTTCCTCAGTCAGGCAATTTAGTTTGTAATTGAGAATAAGTAACAAAGTAAAATTCAGTATTTTATTACTCAAGGACTCTATGCCATAAGCCTGAAACAAGAGGAAGGTTTATACAAATTTATAATCAAGCAAATACACAAGTGTAGATTATCTAAGGCAGGGGCCTCCAACCTTTCTTTGCCCCTCGGACCGCTTTAATATTGTCAATATTTTTGCTGCAGGGTGTGTGGCACAAATGTGGGTGATAAGTGTCAACGATAAGTAATTTATAAGTATCTAATAGACTTAATTTTGTTTCTAAAAGAGTTTATCTAACAAATTTAATATTAAGATACAAGAAAATGAATTTGTTTTCATTTTACAAATATATATTCCTAAATTATATCATTTCCTTGCAGCCCGGTAGCACATGTTCTTCGACCCAATACCAATCAGTGGCCCGATGGTTGGGGACCACTGATCTAAGGGATCAAAGGCCCTTATAAACATGAGATTAATTGATTTGAATAAAAGCCTAGACTAAAATTCTCATATCATCATTCAGCCATATATAATGAAATATGTATATGTGTGAGTAACCTATAATATCAGGGGTTTGGATTTATTAAATACATTAGAACTTTCATTCGCTCTAATCATTGCATATATAATGACAGCGAATTATAGCGGGGGAAAAGACAATAATCACAGTTGCATTTTAATGCTAACTGCATTTGAACTCTGTTTACTTAGGTAAGGTTTCAGCTTTTCTTATTGTTGCCCATTCACTTTACTAATACTCCACTAATTCCTGGCTTAACTTACACCATTTTCTACACCAACAAACTAAACTTTTCTGGTGTAGGAAAAAACTTAATGATTAAATACTGAATTTTGCATTTCTTTACCTAAAATTTGTTTTTAGCAAGTTAGGCACTCTGTTGCTGTGAACAGAATATAACTTAAATATGGGATTGTCACATTGCTACTCCAAAAATGCAAGTGTTACTTGTTACAGAATAGGGCTATTGTATATATGATGTAACTGCATTTCTGATGATTTTACTATAGAAATGCATTGTAAATGAGGAAGAAAGAGATTGTCAGTCGTCAGGAATTAATGAAAGTGTTAAAGACAGAATAGAGATATGATATGTGTAATGTAAATGCATTGCTAGTGATTTTACTATCGTAAAACCATTGTAAATGATTTTATGATAGAAATGCATTGACAAAGGAAAAAGGGATTAGTGATCAAGAAACAATGCAAGCAATACTAACTGTTAAGAAATAGCAAAAAAAAGCAGAAAACCTTATCAAAACTTTTAATTTAGTGAGTTTGGTACTAACATTCTTTAACATTAGGTTATTAAATTCATAAATAGAATGCAGAACTTAGAATATATGAATATATCCCTTTTCATAAGCCACATAGTTAATGACCAGCTATCAGAAAGTTCTACCTAACAAATCACTTGAGACACATAAACTTGTGCTGGCTGGAAATTCTGTCTAATCAAATATTTTAATTACGATAATGATAGATAATTAAACAGAAATAAAAATCAATACAGGAATTAAAAAATAATCATTTTAGAAACTCAAATTATTCTGCCAATGCTTATTTATTTATTAATTTCTTTTCTATTTTGAAAGTATACACATCATAACATTCATTAAATATGTAAACAGATCCATGAGAGAAAGTCTGCACTCTGGGAATTTGCTTACATTTTCCATAAATGTATTGATGTACAGATATCAAAACAAATTTAAACAAAATAATCTATATAAATAAAAATTGATAATAAAATGGCAAATATTCTTTTTCATTATTTTTGGATCTGTTTACTGGAGAATCTTTAAGTAACATTGCACATTTCTTGTTATCAGAAAAGCAACGTGATGGTAAAGTTCTATAATGTTCAAAAAAGCACTGCCAAAGGCGATTCCTGATAAACTTAATAACACATTTGAAATCAATGCTTAATAATAAGATAATGAGCAGCAGGTCCCATGGAAATCCCAGGATTATTGTAAAGTATAAGATTTCAATCATTGTGTTGAACTGATTGGTTATCTACAGATTGGGTAATATATCCACATGGAAAGAATAGTTAACTACTTTTGGCCTAACAACAGATTTTAATTTATAAGAAAAATCACTGAAGGTTAAGCTGTATTTGTGATAATTGTTGCAGTCCTAAAATCACTAATGGAATTGGAGATCCAAGAAAAGGTTGAGACTGTCCGAGCTGAGGTCTGTGAGAAAAGTGCTGGAAATTTGAGGAGACTTATTGTAACTCAATCCCCAGTAATAACCACCAGACCAGTGTTGCCGATTTAGCGTGTTTCATGCTAGATTCAGCTCGTTTCTTGTTTTGGCAGTGCACAAAAGTGCTAGATTAGTATGTTTGCACTTAAACATTCTGACCATTTTAGCCATTTTTTGGTTATTTCTGACCATTGTTAGTGTCTTTTTGGTCATTTTTGTCTATTTTAAACAAATTTAGTGTTTTTTAGTAGTCAATCTAACGCTAAAATATCTTTTGAGTTGGCAACACAATCAGCAGACACCTGGCGTGAACAAGCAAGTACATGAAAAATATAAGGATAATAATAGTCATAGGAGTATATATTCAGTACCTGGTATCAGGAATTGGCCTAACATTCTTAAAATAAGCTTGATTAATCTAAACAACTTTCAAGCTGCTTTTATTTTTTTTTGGTATTGTTGCAAAGTTTTGCACTGTAACAGATGCATCAATAACTCTGAATAAGGGCTAAGAAATATACTTGTTTTATTCACCTTTTTTTCATTTCAAAAGATGATGGACTTTCACCTCAGCCAATATTCAGTGAAATGGAATTGAGTGCACAATAGAATTGTTCTTTGAAATCTCACTGTCTCCGTCAGACCATTAGTCAGTTTGAATAATAGATAACCATTCTGACAAAGATATCTCAAGAGCCTGCATGCATTGGCAGTTAATAATGTTTTTCCCTATCCCTACATTCAAAATTTCATAAGATGTTTGGTATAGGTGGTGGGAATGAGAAAATGAAACATTTCCATAAATGTTTGCTATGGGGATGTAAGCCAATCCACCATAATGGTAGAGGTAATTTGATAATGTGGTAATGAAAGATTGAGAAAAGTGTATTACGTCTTAAACATATTTATTATCATTATGATAAGCCTTGATGCATTTCGCCGAGTTTCATTTGGCATCTTCAGAAGCTCTTTTGCAGTGCAGAAAACTCATATGTGTGCAGTCTGATTCCTCACATGTTTGTGTGTAATGTATACTGAGCTGGGAAAAACAGAAAGAGTGAGGAGGGTGATAAGACCTGGGTATTTGGTCAAACATTGGTCAGATTCTGGTTATCTGTGTTCCCAGTATGGGGTAAGTTTCTAGATAGCTGGGTTTATGTCTATCAGCCTTTGAGTGGGTGGGAGGTATATGTGTGATTTATGTGTTTTGTGTTCCTTCTTATTCCCTCTTCTTATGAGTGGGTGCCCATGTGTGTACATACAGATATGTGTATACATATGCAAACATATATACATATAAATACATATCCGCACAAATATATATATCTACACATAAATATACATGTACACAAAAATAAACACATATCTAATGTTGATTTCTGTCTGAATACTGTACTTCACAGGTTGTGTACTGCTGCTCAGTATACACTGGTTTAACGTAGGGTCTGTATTACGTTTTCCAAGTCTGACACTAAATGTCCGTTCACTAGGTCGACACAAAGTCAGTTGACACACAGTCGTTAGAGTTACAAGTTTCACACCACAAAGGGAATACTGTTCACTTCGCAAAGGTAGGAAATCGAACTCCCTCTCAGTCTTTTACGCAAGTCTTTTATAGTCACATAACCACGCGACTTTCTCAGGCTGGTCTAAACTAAGAGTAGGAGTGATACCCAACAACCTCCCACTTTTAAAAAAAGTATTTCTCTTCTCATGGTGGAGTAGTGATGTCTTTTTGGGTACACCTCCAACATTTTTAGTTTGTCTTGTAGACAGAATCAGGCTTTGTACCTGAAATGTGTCACAAGGTAATCCAGGGGCAACACTGTTTGTCTTGTGCTTCTATGTCGACCAATCTTGGGTGAATTTGGTTGACATGCCTTTTATAAAGGTAGTTTCCTACTTGAATGGTATAGGTTCCATTTGGTGTATTTGGACTAGGCATTGTCCAATATGAGCATAGGAACAGTTGAATTGTTTCTTTGTCCGCTTCGTCCTCTCGAGATTTGCTTAATGCTCTTTTGAATGTGTCCCCAAATCTCTCTGCTTGGCAGTTTGAATGAGGGTGGTAGGAGGGACGTGTTATGTGATTTATGTTCTGGTACTTAAAAATCTGTAAATTGGGCAGAAGTAAACTGCGTACCATTGTTACTATAGTTTCTGGAATACCAAATCTGGCAAACAATTCACGTAAAAAAGCTATCGTGGTTGATGATGTTGCTCTTTTACACCTACAGATCTCTGGCCATTTTATGTAGGAATCTATTACTACTAAGTAATAGACAACATCTATTGGTCCCGCATAGTCCAGATGTAATCTCGACCATGGAGTGCTGGTTTTAGGCCAAGATTGAATTTCTGTAGGTGATGCTTTAGCTGCCATTCAGTAGTTTTGGAAACTTTTTACCAGTTCTTCTATGTTTCGATCCATCCCTGTTCAATAAACATATCCTCACATTAATGCTTTCATACAGGATATTCCAGGCTGCCCGGAGTAAAATTGTTTGAGTATCTGACTATGTAATGCTGCTGGAACCATGACACGTTCTGCATACATCATGCAGTTATCACAAATAGAAAGAGATTCTCGTCTTACAAAGAATTGGTGAAATTCTTTATCACTTTTATTCTCTTTCCATCCCAATTTTATACATTTTATCACTCCTTGTATAACTTTATCTTTTTTTGATTCCAGCTCAATTTCTTCACATGTCACTGGTAATGATCTTATTGTGTTACAGAGAATATTTTTTATTTCTGCCTCTATTTTTATTGAGGAGATGACTATATCCTCTAAGGGTTGTGAATATTTTGGAATTAGCCTGGAAAGACTATGTGCATGCCCCATTTTTGAGGAGGATAGATACTCTAGTTTGAAATCATATCCAAGTAATATGGTTGACCAATGTTGCAGCCCGTTGGCCGTATGTACTGGAATACCCTTTTTAGATCTGAAAATGGCAAGCAGGGATTAATGGTCAGTTTGCAAAAAGAATTTTCGACCATGAATCATCTTGTGGAATTTTTTTACTGCAAAGATAATTGCTAAAGCCTCTTTTTCTAATAATAATAATGATGTAATTCTTTTCAGCCGGTAGCAAAGTCCTTGAAGCATGTGCTATAGCTTTCTTTGTACCGTTTTTGAATTTATGTAAAATTGCAGTGCCCACACCATATTCAGAAGCATCAGATGCAACCGTATGCACAACTGAACACGTATACACACAAATACATACATGTATATGTGCACAAGCATACACATACATACCACCACATGAAATCATACACATATGAAAATATATACACATAAGCATACATACATCCATATATACATACTACACATACATAGACATAAACGTACATATACATATTCATGCACTCATGCACATATATATATAGATGTGCACGTAGATGGCCATGCATATACATAAGCCCCCACAAACATATAAATGCAAAAGTGCTTCCATCTTGCATTTTTTTAATTTAAATATTTATCTGTACTATTTATAGGGTGAGTGTCATGGCTTGACTGGTAAAGAGGTTTTTCTGTTTAACTGGTCATAGTTGTAGAAACAAAACCAGTTTAAGTTCAAGACTATTGGTAAGCATCTAGGTCTTAGAAAAGCTGTTCACAATGTGTATTCATTGTAGTCACTGATTCACTTACTTGTAAAATCTGCATTACTCTAGAATGTAAATCTCTTTCTCTCTCTATTTCATTGACTACACTATGGGGATAGATGGTTCTCAGAATAAGTAAATCTGCTCTTATTGCAGTTTTAAAAATCAGTTCAGGTCAGTTCAACCCATGACCTAGTAGATTGTCGGGTTGCCATGCTGAGTACTTCCCCTTCATGGCATTTCTCAGGGCAATGAAAATTAGTTCTAAAATGAAAGGCTTTCCTAAATTTTCTATAAATACACTCCTCTAAATTACTGTATAAATAAACTAGATGTCTCAGTCTTCACAGAAGGAAAACATGTGCCTACTGAATTTATACTGCTCAAACTTACACTCAGAATCAAATAGAATACTAATAAAACTTTTTCCTTTGATTCTGTGTATCACCCCAAAAGATATAATGTGGCAATATAACTAAATTCAAAATTCGCCTGCGGATAGGGGTCTTCATGGCCAAATCAGTTGTTGTATAGCCATCTCAGTCCGCAGGAAGAAAATCCTGAACTTGGAGAAAAAGAAAGACTCAAAACTTGTTTATAAAAATATGACGATATATTTTTATTTCATAAGATACATTGTGTTGTGGCGGAGAATGAAGAGGGGGAGAGAGACAATGAGAGCCAACAGACTGTTCTTAACTGGGACATTGGTCTTGTGTTTTCCCAGGCCTTGGTGGTATGTCTCTCTGAGGGAGTCCAGTGTCTCTCTGGCCTTTTCGAGGGCCGCTGTGTCACTTTAACTGGGCTCGAATGCCCACGCTGATTTTACAGCCACCACTTGCAAGTTTAGTGTCAATATCCTGCCTATGACCCCTGAACACCCGGTGTGTCTGATTCCGGTCCTGGACACCTTGCAGTAGATATCCTGTTTAACTTTCAACACCTGTGGGGGTCAAATCTGTAAATTCTGCCTAAATATCCAACACAATGAGGCATCATTCATGTCAGTCTTATCGGCACTACAGCTCATGGGTCAAATCCAGTACATTGCTTTGCACGGAGGCCTCAAATATTCTTAAAATGACCCTGCAGGCTCCCAAGGTTACAGGATGTATTTAGAGGCTATTTCATCATTTTCTGAGCAGTCATAGAATGTAAAACAACCTGAGTATCAGGACAGGAAGCAACAAAGATAGGGTAAAAGAAAAACTAGTTGAAAATTAATAATAGTTATTTAAAATGTTTTACATAGCTAATAACAGTCAAATGGCAGGAAAATAATTTCATTTGAAAAAAATGTATCTTTATTGCTATTGAAGACAAAGTTAAACTTTTCTCTGTGTACAGTACTGCTTAGTTTGTTTATCTGTTCACAGTTAATTAGTTTGTTTTTTTAAGCAACACTAATCAAAACTAGAATCAAAGATTGAAGTTCCGGTGAGGCTTAAAAACTTTTTTTATTGCCTTAATTTCTGATAAGTTTTCTAAGCTTCCTTTAATAGATTTTTATCAGTCTGGCTGTCTGTCTCTCTGTTTCTCTGTCTCTGTCTCTTTCTCTATCTCTCGCTTTCTGTTGCTTTTCCCCTTTTTGGTCTCTGTTCTTCATTTTATTAATTTGGCCGGCTAATTTCTCTTTTTATAAACAGGCGTCATTTATTTTGTTCTCATTTTTTTCTTTTTTTTAAGAAAATAACCAATAAATTAACTGAAGTGTAAAAATGATTTCTCTAATGTAATTTGTTTCAATTCATTTACTTGTTTGCCAAAATTGAAAATCATTAATAAGGCACACATACATAAATACATACATACATACGCATATACATACATGTACACATACATATAGATATACATAAATACATACATAAATACATACATACAAAATACATACATATATACATACTTACATACAGGCATATATAGATATATACATATATGCATAAATACATATACATATATACATATATACACACACATACATATATATATATGTATATATATATATAT
>VCCN01000262.1:3955305-3965687 GCA_006491835.1 Architeuthis dux | reverse complement strand
ATATATATATATATATACTTTTTTATATATACATATATACACCTACTCATATATGTATATGTGCATACATATGGCTTTTACAATTATATTGCGTTTCATTTTATAATGAAGGAGTAAACAAATATTCAATCTGGTCTCAAATAATAAACTTTCCTCTAATCAACAAATTAATACAAATTTCTTTTCGTTTCACAATTGTAAAAAGAAAAGATATTTTGGTTTTGGTTGTGTTGTCTTTTGCTTATGGCAAATTTCTTTTATCAAAATTAATTATTGTAAAATCAAAAATAAAATTGTAAATTTTATTACGTGCTTTTCTTAATTTGTCCGTCTTGTATTATGATGTTTGCATAAACACTTGGAACAATGTGGTCCACTCATGTCCACATAACGTTGTATAGCCCTCCTGGTCAGCGGGAGGAAAATCCCGAAACTGGAGAAAAAGGAAGACTCAAAACCTGTTTATAAAAATATGAGGATATATTTTTATTTCATAAGATATATTGTGTGGTGGCGGAGAATGAAGAGTGGGAGAGAGACAATCAGAGCCAACAGACTGTTCCCAACAGGGGAACTGGCCTTGTGTCTTTCCCCCAGCTGAGGCTTGGGTTTGAATGCCCACACTGATTTTCCAGCCAGCAAATCTGCAGTCAGGGTCAATATCCTTCTCAAGACCCCTGAACACCCGGTTTGTCCATTTCCAATCCTGGACACCTTGCAGTCGATATCCTGTTTATAACTTTGTTGTCGTCGATATCCTGTTTAACTTTCAACACCTGTGGTGGTCAAATCTCTAACCCCCGCATAAATATCCAACATTGAGTCCAGTGATTGAATTTTGGCCTCCTAAGTACACAGTTCAATTCAAGTGACAATGTTTATTAACTCTTAAATTCATATGAAAGATTTTAATTTTAAATCCTGGAGAGTAACTTCTGATCAAAGTTACTTCCTTGCACTTTTAGGTAATTTAAAAAAAATGTTTTATTCAATTCACAAAATAATTCCCTTTTTAAAATTCTATTCATTGAAGAGTTCCATTGTTTTTAGGAGCGGTTTCAAGCGCTTCATGAATTTAAGAGTTAATTAAAGCCCTAAAAGCAATGACATTGATATAAAATAATGGATTCTAATTGCAGAGAAATGGTTAGCAAGCTTTTACAAATCAATACTACTTTAGAGATTTTGATTCTCACTGGGTGCCCCACATTTGAGGACTTATGTCTGCCGACAGAAACATTTTAACTCTGTATTTAAAAATCTTCCACATATAAAGTAGCTGCTATAGAAATATGGGATGTAACAATAATTGGTCAATTTAATGATTACATAACTGGATTTTGAAGAGAATTACTTACTTTTTGCTTAAAATATAGTGAAAAAATTGTTTCCTGCTAGTGTCTGTTACCTGTTAAATCAATTCAAAGGTCAAGTGGGTAATGAGTCAGCTTCCTTCACCCATATATGATGAAAGCATGCTTAAATATATGAGCATCTCATCGGACAGCTGAAGTATGGATGACCAAAAATAACAAAACCAGATATTATTCACAATGAGAAAAGTATATTCCCAACATTAAAACACATGTGACTGGCAACACTCTAGTTTTCATTATTAGAAACTGTCAAGCAAAACTGTCAACATAGTTTTTTAAAGTTTTTAAGTTGGCTGGCTATCTATGTATGTGTCACATATACAGACTGCACCAATGGAACCAGAGGACTGAAAATTTAAACATTTACTTATCATGTCTAGAAAAATCTTTGGGGGTTCTATTTGAACTGTCAGTTTATGGTAAATTGTTCCCTTAGTGTGTGTCTGGCAGCATTCATGCTTTTTCTTTTTAAAAATTCAAACTTTTAGTGAATGCCACCCAACAAAAGGCGAGAGAAGTAACTTATTAATTGATCACCCCTTCTTCCAATTGTTTTTTAATTGATCAACCCTAATAAGGCATACTGCCAAACGATGTTGGTCACGTGACTATTGGGTGACTAACCAGACCTGTAACATATAAAAAAAGATTTAGTCACCAAGATTTAAACTGTTTTGCCAATTTCATATTGTCTTGCATTCTCCAAGAGTAGCCATGAACTTGTAATATGCAGATTAAAAGGTTTAAAATCTCATCTTGTACTATACATTGCAATACTTTGTTCGTCATATATTTGCATCTGAAGTTTGATCACTTTGTGTTTAAAAACAAGCAGTGGCGTAGCTAGAGATTTGGGGACCTGGGGGTTTGGCTCCTTGAAGGGCCTCCTCCAACATTTAATGAGATTCGATGAAAAAGGGAAAATTTGCAATAAATAGACATGCCACTTAATTGATGAAAAGCAACCCCAAAGGCTGAATTATTATTTATGCAATTCATGTCTGCCTACCATCAGATCTTCGTTAGTTCAGTCGGTAGAACAGCACCGCGTATAGGTGGCTTCCAAGGTGGACGTGGGTTCGATCCCCGCACGGAGTTCGTTTCTTTATTCACATTTACGATTTAGGCCGCTCGTTTAGCAGTCGCTCACACCGATGCTGAGCAAATATAGGCTCTCACCAATAAATGTCATTATAATTATCAATTCATGTATGTACAAATATATCCTTGTTATTGCACCATGTCAGTAGAAATGCAGTAGGTGAACTATAATTTATAAAGCTTTTGGGGGCTCTCCTCCATTGGGGGTCCAGGGGGTGTTATCAAATAGCTCTCCTCCTCTCCCTCCTCCTCTTCCTCCTCCTTTTCCTCAGCTATGCCCATGGTGCCAAAGAAAAGAATTAAATATTTTGTATAAAAAAACCTAAGTTTTCTCCCTTTCAGTTACAAATCTTGGTTAAGTTGGTGTCACAGAATTTTACAGTTTTGAAAAGGTATTGCAACAGTATCTGCACCAACTGGGAATCATCAGCAGCAGCTGCAGCCAGTCTTCAAGCCTTCATAGTTTCAAGTCTTTTCACTCTTTTTGCTCTGCCGCCTGTCACCGTGATTCATGTCGGGCCGGTCAGAGTTATAGCCTCAAATAGAATCGGCTTTGACATTATCTGACGAGTTGCCTGTCATCTTTTTGTTTTATTTTCTTATTATTTTTTATTTTTATTTATTTTTTTGTTTTTTGCAAAATCCGAACCAGCTTTATTTCATTTCGGTAAAAATTTTGGTGGCTGTTGCAGTGGTAGTGATGGGGATTTTTCTGATCCGGCTTTGATTGTCAGTTGCTATAAATTTCTGACCATTCTTGTTTCAAATCTTTGCCTCCATTTTCTTTTTTGTTTAACTTTGGCACAATCATATTTTATCCTTTAAATATGAATAGTAATAATAAAAAGAAATCCTTCTTTTTGTTTTTTCCCTTTATTTTTGCTTTTCTTCTTTTTCCCATCTCTTTTGCTTTCTTATTTGTCCTTCCTTTCTTCTTTCACTGTTAATTTTCTTCCTTCCATTCATTCTCTGATTTTATCTTTTCTTTTCTTATGTGTTTCATCAGTTTTCCTTCCTTTACAGCTTATTCTTTCTTCTTATTCGATGTTCCTTCTTCCCTACTTTCTTCTTTTGACTTCCTATAATTTTTCATTCCACTTTCTTCTTTGCACCTATCTCCTTTCATAATTCTTTCTTCCTCTATTGTTTTCTTTCTTTTGTCTTTTTGATTTTCTTTTCTTCTTTCTTTCCTCCTTCCTTTTACAATCCTTTCATCTTTTATGTTTTCCACTAAACTTTTTTCTTTCTGTTTTCTTTCTTTCTTTCTTCTCTCCCTTTATTTCTTTCTTTCATTCTTTCTTCTCTCTATTCATATTTTCCTTCTTTCCTTTCTTCTTTTACAATTTTTTTCCCAGCTTTCATCTCTTTTTCTTTATCTCCCTATTCCTTCCCCCTTTTTCTTTACTTACTTTTCTCTCTTGTCTTTATCCTCCCAAGAAAGATCGGCACTGACACCATCAAAAGATTCCCCATGAGAATTTCTTGCAGGTGGATCGGGTGTTTGAGATTAAGGTTGGGGGTTATGATTGCATTTTTTTTTATGGACGGTAGGGTAACTGGGGTGGGGGTTATTGAATATTATGGCTGATTCTTTCTTTTCAAACAAAGAGATTTCAGAGATCATTTTAGCTATTTTTTATTTGTAAAAAAATTCAAGGTGATTGGTATTGTTCAAAACCTGACATGAATTTCCTTGACTAGAATTTCTTTGGATACGTATGGGAAATACAATCATGCAGGCATGAATTTTCACTTGAAAAGATTCATCACAACAGACTTTGTGAAATACATTCTTACAGCCGGCTGCCCTTCCTAATGCAAAGAATTTGAATCTGGATTATATGAAGTGATTTAGTGAAGTTTGTGTCTTGAAAGTAGTGGGTTATTTTGTCCTTGGAAGCATTTAGATAGTTCTAAAATACTGAAGAATTTATGTGTATGTGAGTCCATCTGTCTCTCTACCTATCTATCTGAATCTGTTCCTCATCTCTCTCTCTAGAGAGAGGGGGAGAGATAGAGAGAGTGAGAGAGAGAAAAAGAGGATGTGTGTGAGTATGTGTGTCATAAAGCTGCCTTTCTTGAGCATTTGTTGAGGATTAAGCTCACTCCCAATGGCTTGTAAGATCAGAAAACTAATCCTTGTACTACCATGGATGATTCCCTCCTCTCTATATATATATATTTATACATATACATATATACACACACACACACACATATATATATACACACACACCTATATATATATATATATATACACACACCTACACATATATACACACACACATATATATACACACACCTACACACACACAAACATATATATATATATATATATTGTACATTTTGACAAATATGTAAGATGTCAGTTGGGAGTTCAAGGTGGGAAGGAGTTGATTCTGGCTATCTCTTCTTTTTGTTTCTGTGTCTAAACATATCTCTATAGACAGAGTGAAGTGTTTTTTTTTCTGAAAATCTTTCAGTCTGTTTTAATAATACTGAAAATCCTTTATTTATTTGTTTAGAGGAAATAAATATATACAATACCAACTGAAAAATCACAAAGTTGGTGCTCTTTCTGCTGAGATAAGTAAGCTTATAAATTCAAATATATGCACACAGATGTTATGATCATGCATCAAATGTAATAATAACAGGTTGTGCAATAGCCAGTGGTCTTCTGTTGTAGTGGTAGTTGTAGAAATAACACAACTCGCCATGCTGTGGTTGATAGCCATCGCTTTATTCAGACATAGAATAAAGAGAGGAAGAGAGGTTGAACAAAGGACAAGGTTTCCTTGTTTCAAATCATCTGTGTTGAACAAAGAACTGGTTTTCTTATTTCAAATCGGCTGACCACTTCCACCAGTGTGAGTCATTTCATCCTCCCCTGAACCTTGTGTCGGTGTGCTCGAAAAGCAGGGGAGAATAACCTGATCATGAATGCTGGGGAAAATGCTGATCATATTTATATATGTATTCCACACTAAATCCACATCAACACTTGGCAACATGTACTTAGTTATATAATTCCACAACATGTGGTGTCCTCCTTTCATCCTGCCAAATATGCAAGATGTGTCCTTTGATCTCACCAGCCATCACCATCTTTTGTCATGCCCGGTTTCAGAATATATTAAACTTACAAAAATAAAAAACAATTAAGGAAGTGAAATGTAAAACACATTTAAAATGTATCATGTTGTAAAATCAAAGGTTTTTTATATTCTTCTTCTTCTTCTTCTTCTTCTTCTTCTTCTTCTTCTTCTTCTTCTTCTTCTTCTTCATCCGTTATAGGTTCACTGCTGGACAAAGGCCTTTCCCATCTCCTTCCATGACAACCTAGATTGTGCTAACCTATACCACGTCTTACCAGCAAACTTTTCTATCTGATCTCTCCATCTTGTATCTGATCTTTTCCTACTGCATTTGCTGTCCAATGGGCACCAGTTGGTTAGTCTTTTCCCTCATCTATTGTCCTATCTTCTTGCTAGGTGACCAGCCCATGTCCATTTTTGCTGCTTAATTATTTGTATAATATCTTTTACTCTAGTCGTCCCTCTGATCCATGTTGATCTTTTTCTATCTTTAGAGTTATCCCTACCATTGTTCTTTCCTCTGTGCTATTCTAAGTTGTTTTTTTTTAAATATTCTTTTCATATTACCCAAGAAATTACACAGAAGTTGCCTCAATTATAATTGTCTTTATCTATCTCTAATACTATGCCAAAGTCGCTATTTTTGTGTGTGACTCTACCTCTGTATGCGTGTATGTATGTCTGCAGTGAGCATCACTGCCAAACAAAAAGTCCCAGGTGTCAGATCTTTTGCATGGATATTGATTTAACTCTGGAATCAAACATAGGCTATTTTGTTTTTTGAAAATTCTAACACTATCAAGTTTTAGTGGGGGTTCCAATTCACAATGCAAGTATTATGCTAAACTGAACCCATATTTTATGTTCAGTAGCAATGACAGAGTGATGAACACGACCTACATCATCACACATGTTCAAAATATAGAGTTGTATGACAGAGAGTGAGAATGTTTACATTAGAGGGAGAAAGAGAAAGAGAGAAAGTATCTATGTATGAGAGAGAGAATGTTTATATGTAAGAGAGAAAGAATGTGCGGCAGAGAAAAATAGATCTTGCTAAAAGTCATAAACGAGGATAACTTTCTCTTTTAGGGGTAAAAAGTGGGGGAAACATTTTTTCCCCTTTTAGGATCAGGATCACTGGGGTGGGGGAGTTTTATCCCTTTTAGGTGTGAACATCAGGGTGGAGCTTTGAATTTGCCTTTTAGTCAAAATCCGAAGGGTGTGATGAGGGGTTCTTTTTTTCCTTTTTAGGGGTCAACATCGGGAGAACTTTTCCTTTATAAGGGTCATAATCGCGGTTTGGAGTTTCTCCCCTTTTAGGGGACAACATCGGGTGGGATATTATTTTTCCATCTTTAATGGTCAAAATCAAGTAGGAATTTTATTTTTCCCCTTTTAGGAGTCAAAGTTGAGGGGAAATTCCTTTTTTCCCACTTTTAGGGGTCAAAATGGAGTGGGAATTCTTTTTGCCTCTTTTAGGGGTCAAAATCGGAGGGGGATCAAATTTAAGACAAATTCTATCTCCCCAGGGTAATTGCTTTTTTATCCTCTTTTAGGGGTCAAAATGGGGGGGGGATTCCTGTGTCCCTTTTAGAGGTCAAAATGGAGGGGGAATTCTTTTTTCCACTTTTAGAGGTTTCAATCGAGGGGGAATCGATTTTCAGTCTACTGTCCATACTAGAAGATATCTTGTACCAGTTAGTTAATTTGTCCTTGTAATGCTGCTTTTGCTTTTTCATTTGAACCAGAGTATATGACTTTCACTGTCTGACCCAGGGATTAAACTCATGATCATGAATAGATCAATTATAAGTACCAAATTGAATAAATATTATGATAAAGATAAAGAAACACGGCAAAATCAGAATTTGAGGAAGAAACAGATGAATAGTAAATACTAGCAGGGTTACCCATCATTGCCTGTGGGAAAATAACTTCAAATATAAAAACACAAGAAAACAAATGATATTTTATAGACATTTCATAATAGGGAAAAACAAAGTTACCTTTCGAATTTGATCCCTGAAAACCCCCCGCCCAATTTGACTCCTAAAGTGGAAATAAAATCCCCGAATTTTGTTCCTAAAAGTGAAAAAAAGAATTCCCCTTAGTTTTTGACCCTTAAAAGTGGAAAAAATGATTTCCCCCAGCATTTTGACCCCTAAAAGTGAATAATAGGAATTCCACTTAGATTTTGACCCCTAAAAGGGAAAAAAGGAATTCCCTCTCAATTTTGACCCCTAAAAGTGAAAAGGAAAGAATTCAGCTCCATTTTAACCCCTAAAAGTGGAAAAAAGAATCCCCTCTCCATTTTGATCCCCTTCGATTTTGACCCCTAAAAGTGGAAAAAAGAATTCCCCCTCCATTTTGACCCGTAAAAGTGGAAAAAAGGATCCCCACTCGATTTTAAAAGAGAAAAATCTCTGGTTTTAAATTCCCAGAAGGTTACCGAATATGACATATATTTACAAATCCTGATTGGACATGTGTGACATGAATTATTAAATCACTTTGAAACATTATAAAACAGGGTCATAAGTATTTTAAAACAGTAATATCCAAATTGGTTATTAATAAATCTAAATAATAGTCTTGAAAGCCATTGACAGGGTTTTTATCATTTTAATCTCTATGGTCTTGTGCCAAACTAGGCCTTTTCGAATTAAATCAAGATTGATGGCACATCGCAGATTCAAAGAAGTTACAGAAAGTTTATATAATATAGTTTATTTGTCAGGTTGGAAATAATATGCAATATGAGGTTTTAAATCAGTCAAGAGATTTGGTCTGCTCTCTCTTAGAGAAATCAAAACTATAAATTAAAGCTTTTCTATATTGGCTTACCTTTAATAGTCCACTTCCACGTGCACACCAAAGAAGCATAGCAAACTGGACAGTGGTCACAATTCTTCTTTTTCTTCTTCTTATTGTTATTTACTGACCATTGCATCCAAAATGGGAGAAGGTAAGCTGATATAGAAGACAAGGTTGCACCATTTATTAACACTTCAGCATTATTTGACAAAAGCTTTTGCAAAGGTCCAAGAAACTTAATGGTGTCCAACGAGGCACACAGCAGTACTGTGAAAAGAGCCAGTGCCTTTCAGATTGATGCTTCTTGACCATGCATTCCATATTGGAAAGTTATTCATGGCTAAAGGCAAGGAATATGAGGCAAGCTGACAAATATGATTCACATGACAAGTCTTCCATGTCTTTGAGAAAGTCTGCAAGGCTTTGGTTACCATCATTCTTTGTCCAGCTCTGTCTCTCTCACATTTTCCTTTTCTTTTCTTTCTCTTTTACTCACCCCCTCTTATTTTCCTTTCCTTTTTCTTCTTCAGTAGTTTTCACAAGGGAGCATTATCAATTTCGAATATTTTCAAGATTTATAATACACCCTAACTCCACAAACAAAAGGTTTGTATGATGGAACTGGGGTGCCGTTTCATAGTTGTCAAGGTTTGAAATTCTTTTAAGACTCAGCCAAGCAAGTAGAGATGCACGGTGCAGTACTT
This sequence comes from Architeuthis dux, assembly GCA_006491835.1. Lineage (NCBI taxonomy): Eukaryota > Metazoa > Mollusca > Cephalopoda > Oegopsida > Architeuthidae > Architeuthis > Architeuthis dux. The sequence goes on along the minus strand of VCCN01000262.1, from coordinate 3,956,591 downwards.
ATTGGCTGACCTGTTGATATGTAAATTTCCTTCCCACTTTTAAATTATCTATTCATCTATCGACATGAATAAAAGGCAGCATCTTGCTCTCGGAACTATAATTTCTCAAGATTTGATTCAATTTCAGCCAGTTTCACTGCAATGATTGATATAAGCACTTTGCCTAATCAATAAACCATATGGTTTGTATCTGTTTAGATCCCTGAAATCTTGTAAATACTAGTTTTAATTTTGGTTTTAATTGTAAGAAAATAGCATAAAGTTAGTTGTAAAAAATAAGAATTACTTGTGCGTACTTAAAGTAGGTTTTAAAATGTTTTTAATGTTAAATTTGTTCATCCAAAATTAACTTTGATTATGCCATGATTGATGTTTGCCAATAGAAAAAATTAATTTCTTTAATTAAAACTCTTCCAAAAATAAGGTAGCCATTATGGAAATATAGGATTCAATGGAAATTAGTTAATTTGATGATTAATTCACTGGATGTTGAAAAAATATTACTTACTTTTTAGTTGAAATATAGTGAAAAATACATTTGTTTACAGTGTCAACTCAATTCAAAGGTCAAGTGGGTATTGAGCTTACCGTACCCATATTAGATTAAAGCCCCCTGAAATTTACGAGTGTCCCAAGGGACAGCTGAAGTATGGATGATCAATGGCAAAAGTATATTTCTACTTGAAGGAACATTATGTGGGATTTTGGGTAGGCAAATTGACACACAGTAACGTGACAGCACTAGTATGTTCATTAAATGTCACTTAGTACATTTCATGAGTTAAAATCAAGGATAAAATATAGTATTATATAAGAGATTGTGCAGATCAATTAAGAACTGATTTTTTCTTTTATCTTTGTGATTTCAGAGTTTCCTGATTCATCTAGTTTCATTTAACAAGTAATATTTAGTGAACAATAAATAAATATTAGGTATCTCAGCATGGCATGGTGGTTAACAAGCTAGCCTCACAGACTCTTATTACTGTGGTAAGTTTGTTCCTCAATGGGTGACACACACTTGTGTCCCTGCTTCAGATTAAGCTAACTTTAGTGAATATATAGGAACCACACAATGGAGTGGTGGTCTGCAAGATAACATCACAAACCATTATTACTGTTGTGAGTTCGTTTTCTTACTGGATGCTCCACAACTATGACCCTGTGCCAAAATTTAGAGATTAACTTATATGTGAGGGCTCTTTAGGAGTATACATCCAAGATGCTACCCCAAAATATTAACAGTATGTGTGGAATGAATGTAGCATGGACTTTTGTTGCTACCC
>VCCN01000262.1:3918430-3930310 GCA_006491835.1 Architeuthis dux | reverse complement strand
AAATTATTTGCAAACAACATAACAAGGCATGCATTTAGTCATTTAGTTTTGTGGATCTGGCTTCTAAATTTCTGGAAAATGTTTTTTCAAATACTTCTGAACAAGATTTTAGAAGGATAGAAACAAAAAACTTGCTTTCCGTTCATTTAACAATTTAATTCTATTTACCATAAATTTAGCATCCAGATCCACAAAACATGACTAAATGCAAAGAATGTGGTCCTTCTTGTGTAATGCTCATGTTTTTAACTCTCAAAACCAACTGATTGGAAGCAAAATGTCTGTTTTTTTCAAATACTTATTTCAAGTACTGTATATAAATGGAAAGAGTGATAATATATCTTTGTTATGCAATTGCATATAGAAAATTCAAAAACACATGAGTATACATCCATGTATGCATGTATGATTACTTCGAATAATATTCATAGATAGGAGCAATATATATGTGATTATGTATATCTGTGTGCATATAGAAATATACATGTAGATAATTAGAATAAATAAAAATATGTTTATACACCTGTACACTGTCATATATTGAGAATATAGATGGATTTATATTCACACAAAATGTTGATATGCACATAGCATATATGCATACACCCACACAGTTGAATATATTTGTTCATATATATATATATACAACACTGTGTATAGATGCATATGTGTGTTTGATGGATCTGACCTCTTTCAAAATCCAGCTGTTGCAAACATTAGGAAATTGAGTAGGCTTCTTTCTTCCGCTTTTCAGTAAGCCATAAAAGAAGGCATTGAATATTTCTTTCAAAAGGAAAAAAATTAACTAACTTATCTTACCAAGATACACCAGATTGATGTTGGACAGCACATATTTTAAATACAATAAATTATTAATAGTATTTATCAGTTTATATCATCATCACCATCACCATCACCATCACCACCACCACCACCATCATCATCATCGTCATCATCGTCATCATCAGTTTATATACAGTGCCAGTCACGATTATTAGCACCCTTGAATTTTTTATATAAACTGTACAATATCTTCAAAAATAAATGGAAATCTACCAAATTTTTATCATCAGAATATTTTAATAGCATGTCCAAAGTAATTTAACGAAAGAAAATCACAAAAATATGACCTGGACAGTAATACTGGCACCTATTTATATTTGGTTTCATGCCCCCTTTGGCAATAATGATTGCCTCCAAATGTTTCTTGCAGCCATCTATAAGCTTTTTACACTTGTGCGCTGGTAATTTCTCCCACTCTTTCTTTCTAATTTGTTCCACTCTTAACTGTTTGCAGCATTCCTGTGGTGTATGGTATACATTGAAAACATGACTCCTGATTTCTGCTTCCTCCAAAGAAACTCACCTGTCTGCAATATGTACGCACCAGATTTCCAGTGCAAGAAGGCAGGTGATCATGGGACAGCCATGTCACCAAAATGATTGAAAACTCTTTAGACTTCAAATAAAAGCCTGCAGTCCGTTTTACCCTGGGGTTGAACTAGCCCCGGTCTTCCCTATACAGTAAAGATTTCACATCAAAATTCAGCTCATAACTATGTGTTAGGCTAGAGATTTATTGATCCACCCTTGTATGTACTTTATTTCTCAGTCGGTGTGCATAAATACACTGATGAATGAGTGTGAATAAATATTTACATAAATAAATTAGCAAGTCAATAATATTTTGAACTCCAACTTCAAGCTGATTTCTATTTGTTATAGAAAATGCTGTAGCTACTTTTGTTATTCACTGAATTGACTATGGACACACTCTTAGAGGAAAAAATTCTATAAGGAATAGTTAAATTTACTTCATCTTGATGGTTCACTGATTAGACACAACCATTTACATTTTGATGCAGGATTAAGTCAAGAGTTAAAGTGGAGATCAAACACAGCTCATCTTCACCATTAAGCCATAAAAGTTAGCAAACAGAAATCAACCTTTGGTGAGAAAAGGCCCAGCCTACTGAGTATGGATTCTGACATTATTGAAATCAATATTTTGTTCATACACCATTGAATTTCATATAATATCTTTAAACAAGATTTATTTTTAAGTTTTCCTTATTTTCTAACATGATCAGCTTCTAAAAAGATTTTTGTGAGAATCATTTTTTTTATTTGATTTTCTCTAAAATTGTTTTTGCCATTAGGGATGTACATATAGTTTATCCCTTATGAAGTGACGTGATCTAACACTAAATTCATTGGCCTAGCATATGATTTGCTCCCATTTTTACATCCAATTATCCACCAGAGGAATTACTAAAATTACTAAAAATTACTAAACAGTCAAAATCATTTTCAAGTTTTCAAAAAAAAGTTTCACGTTTTCGGCTGTAACCTTCCATACCCAACAGATACAAATAGACAATATACACCAATGGGAAGCTGATAGGATTCTCTTTCTAATGATATATACATGTATATACCTCCATCAAAATGAATTCTATGATCCATAGACTTTGGACTGCGTACTTGAAGTTTTCTCGTAAAATGCTGAATACTTAGCTTCACATTTTTGGCTGTAATGTTTTAAGCCCAACACATACAAATTTACAACTTACACTATTCGAGAGCTTTCATGAATTAAATCCAAAATTTTTCCTATAAAGTACTGGAAATGTCCTTGTAAAATCCTGAAATACCTATAAATTAATATTTTTGAATTCCTCATGTCTGAAAACCATGATTTAGCCTTTTAAAGTACTTAGATATGGGAGACAAGATATGAAATTCTGTTTTCTTTGTTTGTGCTGGAGACCATTTTGTTTTATGCAAATGCTGTAGTTCTTCCCAACTTTTTCTTGGTAACATCTTTTTTTCTGAAAGAGGAGATCCTAAGGAACATTTTGGTACCCTAAATGATGAATCATGTCGGGGGGGGGGGCACGGTAACCCCTGCTGGCCCCTGGTCTATAGACTTATACATGACATTCAGAATTTGATATTTCATGTTACATGAACAATCTAGAAGTGATCATTCTGTTAGATAAATATGAATGTCACTTTTATTTGCTCATCACACCCATGTTGTTGGAGTCTTAATTTATTATCTTCTATCTATTAATACAAAGGGAGATTTCTGATTCTTCATGTACTCAAGATGTTTACTAAAAAGTAAAAGATACACTGAGTAAATTTCAAAAGTTTGCACACTGGAAACTTAAAATGATAGTATCAGTTAAAAAATGATTAAAAACAGAGTCTTTCTCTCTGCATTATTGTGACTTGGCATGCATGAGGGTGGATCAATGTTGATTCCTTGACACATAATTATTTTGTTCCGAAACACTGATCCGATTGTATTACACACAGCATGGCGAAGTAAATATTCATTGAACCTTGAAATCTAGTTCTGATAATCCGAAACTTGGATAATTGATGTTCGGATAACTGGGCTCTGACTGTACATTCTTATTCTCATTTTGCATATATTAAACTGTACTTCATACAATTACTCATAAAATAGCTCATACATTATGTCTTAAATTCATGCAAACTTATACAAACTCTCACATCTCTATATATTGAGACATATTTTCTTTCATTCATGCATCTTCATCCAGAACCACACATACATGCACACACACATATATATATTATATATATATATATATATATATATATATATATACATTCCCATTTTTTCATGCACATGCATGCTACAGGCAATGATTATTGCCACTAATACCCGAGCAGAAATGAATATTTCATTGAAAAATATATTAGGTGCATAAAATGATTTTTCGCATGCATTAATATGAACTTTAACACATGTGCATGCTCATGGAGAAGACGAAAGATACAATGATGAGAAAAATAAATTTTAAGAAAAACAAAAGAAGGTACATTATAAAACAATGCAAACAACAAACCACAGAAAAGTGAAACAAAAGATTGGGGAAAAAATGTTTTGAAAGAAAAAGAAAAAAACATTTTTTTAGGAATATGAGAACAAAATCCAACTTGTCACAAATAAAATGATAGCCTGCAGGAAGGAAGTGGAAGAAAATATGAAGAGTAGGAAGAGAGATGCAAGATTTTTAAAAAAAATATGGCAGAAGATAGAAAGGGAACGACATAGGAGAAAAATGTCAGGAAGGGTTAAGAAGGAATGAGAAATATGAAGAAAACAATAACAAAAATGAAGGAAAGAAATTAAAAATTTATAAAAAAATAAGGGATAGGATTGAAGTTATATGAAAATGTGAAAGAAAAGAGGAAGAAAAGAGAGAACATCGACAGTATGAATAATGAAAGAAAGAAAGAAATTGAAGAGAGGAAAATAAGAGTTTAGAAGAGATGCAATGAAGAGAAGAAAGATTTTGGAATAAAAAAATAAATTTGATGAAAATGAAATATAGATGAAAGATTAGAAAGAAGGAAAAGAAAAGAGAGTAAGGGAAAGAGCGGGGATCCAGAGATATAAAAAAGGATGAAGGAAAGAAATTGAAAAATAAAGAAAGGGAAAAGGAAAAATAAAAGAATGAAGAAGAGAGATTTTCAGAGAAATAAAGACCAAAATAGACAAGGCAAATGAGAGCAGGAAACAACTGAGAGAAGGAAGGAAAAAAAAAAGAAGGAAAACTGAAAATATTAGAAGGGAATAAGAGAGAGAAGAAAAAGAGAAGAAAACTGGAACAAAAAAAATGGATAAAAGAAAGGAATGAATCAAAGAATGTGAGAAAGGAACTGGAAGGAAGAAAGGAAGAAAGAAAGAGAGATGTTAAAAATAAAATGCAAATTATTTGACTGAATGAATAGACAAAAAAAAGTTCCTTTTGGTTACATTTGCTTCTCGTGTTGACTGGTGCAAGACTAATGAGCCATTTCCTAATATCAAGTCATTCCCTTGGGACAGAAACAGTCACAACTCATTAAATCTGGATTTCACAAAGCTGCAGGGATCAAAAAATATGTATAAATTTCTATTTTATTTTGTTTTAATACAAATCTCATTGTGTTAAAGGGGACCCCACTTCCTCGTCATATCCATGTGTAATGTTCATAGCTATTTTTGTTGCCTTTTTTTTAAAAAACAAATTTTGTTATTATCTGTTCTGCCAATAAAATTCTGATTTTAAAAAAATCTTGTTATAAATATTACTACAATAACAATAATAATAATAGTTTTAGTATTAGAATTAATAATATATTATTATATTATTAGTTTGTTGCATATAAAATGTTATTTTTGCAATAGTAAGATGAAGCAAAACAGTAAAAATGTAATCAAAATATGACCCATTTGAAGCAATAACCATTTTCCAATGATCCACTAATAATAATATGCCATCACTATAAAATTCTTTAGCTTTTATTAAGGATATGAAGTTCAAAATGCTTGAAAAGATGATAATCTGTAGATGAGATGTCAGGAGAATATGGAGGATGCAGCAAGACTTCATATCCCAATTCTCTAAGCTTAAAACACAGTCAACTGAGAGGTGTTGGGTTAAACACTGTCATGGAGCATTTTATTCAGTTCATGTGGGAACAATTTTTCCAACATTTTAACTTTTCCTATTGCCTTGAGATGATGTGATATAGTCACTGTTGAATTCCTAAAGTCCCCAGAAACTGCTTAAATCATTGTTCATGAGTCACTGGCCACTTGTGTCAATAATTCTTCATCATTAAGAACAGGTCTAGGCCTCCCTCAAGGGGTATTATTGGTCCATATTTCCAGACCTAAACCCATTGAACCAATGCTGATCAGTTTGCACTGTATTAGTGTTCACTCCAAATGCTTTGTTGACATTATCAGCAGCTTGAACAGCATTATGTCCTGGAGGGTTTTCCATATCTTTACAGGTCCTAAGTCAGCGGGGCCTGTAAATGAATAGCCCATAGGCCTGCACAATGGAGTTTTAGAATGAGGTGGGGCGTGTGCTCTGCCAACCCCATCCTTTAAACCAAGGGTTTGCATGCCATGTCCACCAAGGTGGAAAGATGGGAGCAAGGCCCCTAGGTCATAGGTTTTGTTTTCTTCTCCTGGCAGATACCCAAGCCAGCTGTGGAGGTCTGCGAGCCCTTTCACCTTTACCATTATTCTCTATGATGTAAAAACAACAGCATTTCAAGTGTAACAATCTAATTTTTTTTAACTAATTTATCATCATTTTAAAAGTTATCATTATTTTAAAATCATCATCTCATTCATGCCTATTAATAATTATTTGATATATTTAGTAACTACTTGTTTATGTAACCCATGTTATCACAGGGGGGGTTTATGAAATAAATATCTCAAAACTTTAATTTACTCTAATAATTAATCATTGGTACCCACAACACTGGTTTAAATACTGTTGTTGAGTTTAGCTTATTCATGTGTTCTGACATTTATATATATCTATCTATGTATCTATATATCCGGATTTCATCCAGCTATAACTGCTAAATAGTAGAAACTTGAAATTGTGCACACACGCTCACCTCAATGAGTAGGGAAAATGTTATTTTTGTTTTTTTAAAATTCCCCTCCAAAATCAGGTTTTAGTGGGGTTCAATTGTCAATGTAACCTTATACTAAATTGATCACTTACTTTGTCCATACTTGTTTTTTAAAAAATCTTTTTACTGCACAACAAAATGCAAGACAAGAGAAATAACTTATCCATTGATCAACCCTTTTTTCAATTCATTACCCTATCTAAAGAGTCAGAGGCAACCAAGGCAGGGCTCATCAATGACACATACAAAAGGGACAGCAAAAGGCTGGCACAAGAAAAGAAAGAGAGAACCAAGAGTAAGAGTCAGGATTGACGGATTCAATCAGCATATGTTACAAGGAGGCAAATGGCAAGATTTTCTGAATTGCGGAGAAAACAAGGAAGTGCTCACACGACTCATTGCCAACTACCTTGAAACATTGAAAGGTATAAGCTTACTGCATCATCCACACATAGTTAAGGCTAGAGATATTCAGTAACAAAAAAGGCAGTTTCATGTTTCATAAGTGCAACCATGAAGAATCTGACACGTGTCTTGTTGTCCATGCCTCGCTGGTATAGAGTGATGTCATCACTTATCTGATCAGGTATTTCTGAAAATGTTGTCATTTGATAGGTCTTGCTTCACTCTATCTAGATATGTAATTTATATCCGATTGTGACCTATATGTCTGAAGATATCAACATTTTAAAGAAGGTTTAGGCCCCTTTGATGATGTCACCAATCATGTGACTTCTGGTAATTTTTAGAAATGTAGTCTGGGCTTAAATTTATCCTCATGATCTATATAACCAATTTCAGCTTTAAAGAATTAGGTTAGGCAGTTGCTTAGATGGTTGGGCTTTTTACCCTCTCTATTAATATAATCCACCACATCATTATTATAAAAACATCATAATATTCTGTTGCCCTTCATCGTTTTTATTAGCCGCCATCATCAATACAACCCTAATCATTGTGTTATTTAGTAGATCAGCATCTTATTATCATAAGTATAATCCTCATTATTTTTATTATTTATCAACATTATCATCTTTATTATTCCACTAGCATAGTGCCCGTCAAAAAATGACAGGATTATTTACATATGGATTGGCAATTCAGAGTATCTGTGTGCTCTGACAAGGATCAAACTGTCATTCCCGGCCCTCTGCCTAGGATCAGTGTGGTATCTGTGCACTCATTGAAAAGTATAATGCACAAAACAATATATGCATATGAGGATACACATTGTGGTTTATATATGTGTTATGACTCATTTTCATTTAGCTAGAATTAATAAGTATCTGCGGATTTAAATAATCAGATAAATAAAATACCAAACTATAGTAAGCCCTTTATCTTCTGCTGACGTCACTTACTTCTAGCTCTTCATATAAATACACCGACTTTCTGGCACCCGATGCTCACTTTTCAATCAACACCATTTGGTGCAGCCTGTATGCTCTCTAATATATGTATTTCCTTTTCTCACAGTAGCTTTCCTTTTAGCTTTGTCATGGCATTATATCTCGGTACGCACATAGCATCCCTCTGTCATTTGCATCTACCGGTGCAGAGTACCCTGTGTTTTCTCGGTGACCTAAATCATGCATGCTTCATCTTGCATCAGTAATTTTGCATGCATCATATCCTGAACCTCCATTTTAATAACAAGCACCTTGGGTGTATACTTTATTAAAACAAGCATTTTCAGTCATTCTACCAACAGGTAAAATATATGACAGTGACCCCTTGCTATGTCATATCCTGAACCTCCATTTTAATAACAAGCACAAGCATTTTCAGTCATTCTACCGACTGGTAAAATATATGACAGTGACCTCTTGCTATGTCACGACTCTTTCTCGTCTATCCTCATTAGGATTAGAACTAACAGTTAATTATCTTCTATATCTTCCCTTCAGAATTCCATTTCTCCCTCTTTCAGTGCTAGCAACCTTTTTTCCTTAACTAATTCTCTCTTTTGTATCTCTCCCTACAATAAATATTTCATTCTCTCGACATAATCACTTTTCTCAGCCAAAAACATATGTAAAATTTATATTGTCTTTGTATATTAAATGTCAGGTAATTTGTATGTCTACAAATATCTGCATTTGTTTAAGTTCTGTTCATATGGACTTTCTTCCTTTATTCTATTATTGTATGAATCGTTTTCCTTTGTTTGACTTTAAATTTACTGCATTGATTTTGTTGTCTAAGGATGGTGAAATCATGTGGTCATTTTATGTTCCAAAACAAGATGGTTGCTTGCCTTTCTTCTTCAAATCACTCTGTGATGTCACAACCCTCCCATCCAATTGGAGGCCTCCATTCACATCATGTGACATCCATGTGCGGACCTAGATTTATCCATTCATAGCTCCTTGCTTTTTTCTTTCTTTCTATACTAGGCTACAACAAGTAACTACTGTTTATTATTAAATTAACCCATTCTAATATGGAACTCTTTTACCAGACTTTATACTGGTAATACATGAATTATTGTAGGACCCTTTAACCATCAAAGTGACTCTTGATTCTACATGTGGATTACCATTATCGTTGCTTATGTAAAGTCATCATAATTGTCAGTATCATGACCATAACCATTATTATAATCTTCATGATCATTATCATAATAAAATATTGTTACATTTATCACAGCATTATCATTAACAGTGCCATATTCTCATCAAAACGTTGGTTTGAGGACAACTGCCCCCATGGATAATTGCCCCCTGACAATAGCTGTAAAGCCAAAATTAAAGTTTTTGGAAATAAAGTAGTTGGCCATTTAAATGATCACACCTGTGGGGAAATTGTCAAGAGACATTTATTGGGGTGGGGGGGTGGGGGTGTACAGTTATCCATGGGGCAGTTATCCATGGAGCCGTTGTCCTATGGGAGCAATTGTTCTGGGGGTTGTTGTCTTGATACCCAAAACTTTTTATTTTGACTACCATCTTTCTCAGTATCATCACCATTTTTAACAAATAAACATCATCATTTCTGTCATCATCATATCCAAATGTTTTCTGTAGTCTTACTATTACCACAGACACACTGCAAAACAACACCCACCTGTTACGAGTGAAGATGGGTGTGTCATGTAATGGATAAAGTGGGTGGGTGGGCTGAAAAGGTACAGATGGAGAAACTGAGAAAAAGAGAGAGCATGAGAGCAAGAACAGCTATATCAGGGATAGGCACTTAATCCAATTGATGTCCCTATTGCAACCACCGATCTACCTTTCATCAAAATCCACTCATTCCACCCTTCAGCAAATCCCACTCATAGATTCTACCCTCAGTCACTTTGCTCTCCACTCCTCAGCATATTGGTCCTGCATTTAACCAATTAGGACACATCTTGCTGTCAACAAACTGTATGGTTAATAATTAGAAGTAAGTGATAGGCGATCAGCTAAGTTTGTTTGCTTACTCGGGGAATAGACTCAAAATAGTCCAGTCAATCCAAATGGTTTGTTGGGTGAACCACAAACAAATTGCTTACTAAGGTTCTTCAATGTATTATTGACCACGAATGTCCCCTTTATAACATATGAAATGTTTACACGATCAGCTTGGTGGAAAGGGGTTAATGGCCGATATTTTGACTTAAGATGACAACTGCCAAAATCGAAAACATTAGGGGTAGGGGAAATGTTATTGTCAATACCTCATGATCTAAAGACTCAGTAGTAACATGTTACCCATCATTCTTTTTTTTAGAATGTTAGCCTTAAAATAATATGTAATAACATTTGATTGGATAATATTTAGGGTTAAGAGAGCTCAAAAGGTCACAGAAAGTTGGTTGAGCTAAAAATCCAGTGCTTAAATCAAAACACATTTCAAATTTGCTACTTTGAAAGTGTTATAATGAGAATAATGTATGAATATGTTCCTTCCATCTCCCTGATGTTTTTCGGAGAGTTTGGTTAGGTTTGAAAAATATCTTGCCATTCTATTTTGAGTATGTTTGGGGTGTTAATTTATGATAAATCGCATAATCCAGTATTTTTGAGTGCACATATAATACTGTGATGTTAAACATCATTATATCAGAGCAGAATGATTTCAGACAACATAGCAGGTGTGGAATCCATACATGTATGGCAGCACACAATAACAGCCGAACAAACCATTTTTAAAAAGTTGATATTTTCATTATTTTTAGAGCTACAATCATCAGTTTTGTAAAAGTTTATTTTGAAGCTTGAACACTGTATGAATCATAATGCTGATTGTTCAAGCTTCAAAATAAATAAAAAATGATCATTGTAACTAAAAAAATAACAAAAATACCAACTTTTAAAAATGGTTTGTTGGGCATTTATCATGCGCAGCCACTCACATATTTTCTACACAGTAACATCATCATCAACAACAACAACAGCAGAAACAGAACATGGAATTGATATTTTATTCATTCTCCCACGCCTTCCTGTTTTATCATTTCATTAAACTTGTGGTGAGGCCACACATCCACTCCCTAAATAGTTAGTTAAAATATGAAAAGATAAATGTAGTTGTCAGTACAAGATGTGTCCTTAAACAAAACATTAATGAATGAATAGGTATGTAACCATATATCCAGAGAGTCTAAAGAAAACATTTCAGACTTAGGAAATATTGGTCTGGTGAAATAACGTTCATGTGAAGATAACCCGAATCTATATCCTAAACAAAAGAATGAAACTTTATTAAAGTATCCAGATGCATAAATCGAAAAAATGTTGGTCGACACAAACAAACCAAAAAATCCTTACCTTACCAATGATTGACATGGAGCCTGTTAACCCAAACTGTGTGTACTCAACATTGTGTTTTAGTGATCTAGCCAGGAAAAATAACATTACATCCATCATAACATTTAACCAGCCACTTTGGTACAAAGCCATGGTTATTATTGAATCAGAACCAATTCCAGTCCTCTGAAATCCTTTGTTTTCAGACTTGAAGGGCTCCACATACAGATGAGCTTCCTAGGTTCTATAGGCCATCTGATGATGCATTCTGGCCTGCAAGAAGTTTTTGAACGTGTGTATGCTGAAAACACAGTGAAACACATGCTGAATGGCAAGGCTATTGCAAGAGCCATCCATACACACTTCTTAGTTTCTGCTGCTCTGAATGCTGTGCTGTTAGCCAAAGCCTATATTATTCCTGTACTATGCCAGACTGCTGTAGAAGAGACAATTTCTCAAACTCAAGACAATGACCTGATGGAAACACAGCGGCTATCGAAAGGTCTGCTTGGGGGCAGCTTAGAGTCATTAGATGATTTGCTGTCTTCACAATGAGTGACAAGGATTGCCCAGAGATTAAAAGAGATGAAGGCTGCGATAGCTGATCAGCGGACAGCCACACTTTGGATTTAGTACCATGACATGGTGAAGATTCTTCAGCTGTTTGTCAAGGCCGAGC
>VCCN01000262.1:3892761-3903615 GCA_006491835.1 Architeuthis dux | reverse complement strand
AATAAAATGAAAATAAAGCGGGCAAAATAAACAGACGTTTATTAAATAAAAAAATAAAAAAAATAAATGAAATTACCACGAAAATTGAAGAAAAAAAGAATTTTAAAAACTGAAAAAAGAAAAAAAACTCTCTTTCAGTCATCTGCTAACAAGAAACCCCCCCAACAACAATATAAAAAAAACAGTATCAAGAAAAAACAACAATGTCTGAGCTTCTCAGTAAAAGACCGTATCTGTTTCAAGAGCCACATATCGCCAAGGGGCAGCCATGAAAAAAATAAATAAAAGAAATGTAAAGATTATCTCTCCGATGAACTTCTCATATGTTCATAATGGAGATAAAATTGATGTAACAAAATGGCGCCCATTCTAAAATGGTGGCTTAAATTGATGCAAAGAACTTTGCAAGAGCATCCAATCTTGTTGCTGCAGGCGACAAAAAACTTTGCTTTGTGTTGGCGTCGTGCAGAGGTTATCTGGAGAAGTCGCAGTAATATGCGACGAGTCTCTGTTGCCTTGGGTATTACTGCGACAACCCAGAGACAGTTTAAGCTCACTCTGTAGAATTGGGAGGTTACTTTTTATTCTATACAATCAAACCCTGCGTCATTATTACAAGATGGATACGAACATAGATAGATCGGTAGATAGATAGATATCTGGGTGCGCTTCTGTCGGATCTCATCGGAGACGAAATGCTCCGGCACATAAAAAGTTGTCAGCTCCGACACCTAAAAGGTTAGCACTGCACCCCTATAGATAGATGAGAACAAACTTAAGCAAATAAGTAGATATAGGTGTTGCAGATTTTACAAGTACATTGAATATTTCAACTGTTGTATTACAGAACGATTGTGTACCGTCAGCTCTTTGATGAGTAGGGATTGGCTGCTCTCAAATTTTGGTTTTGACCAAAGCTTGCACACCGAATACTGGAACCGGAGTAATGAATTTGCAACTTTGTTAGTCACCAAGCGAGCTATTTACCATGTTTGGCCCTGTCGGCTGGGGCCTAGAATACGCTGACTGCATGCCCTGCAGAGGGGTAAGAGCCCCCCAAACAGGCGCCACCAAAGTCGCAAGACTCTAATTAAAAAAATAACCGTTTACCAAACACTATTTTGAGGATTATAAACTGATTTCGACATTAAATGCCCAATAAAAGGTTGATATGCCGCTAAACAAATCAATCAATCATATTTACCATGTTTGTTCGTTTGAAATTCCATTGTGTCAAATGTCCTATCTGTATGTGTGGCAGGGCCTCCAAGAAACTCACTGCACAAACACCTTCGTCCTTTAGCCATCCTGTTTTCATCAGCTATATAACCCGTTTAGCACGCCATACTATATTCGCTCGACGGTAAACACATCGTATCGACTTAGAAGATCAACTCTGTTGTCCTTTTTGACTCTCGGGTCCCGGTGTGATGCACGGGCTGCACCCCCCATCTCGGATGACCTGATGTGTGGCATTTGTTTGTCTCCATAGTCCGTAATTCTGTACAGGATTTTTGGTCCCTTATACAGTGTCATAGATGTGACTTGGGCAAAGCAGCCTGACGGAGCCCAACCCTCCCCAGATTTCCCAAGTGCAGAGAGGCATTGAATACAATTTTAAAATGTTTGCTATGATTCGGCTGGCCATCGATTGACCCCACGGCATACCGAGCCGGGGGCGAGGACTTTACCACTGGACCACGGTGATCGTTTTTGTTTATGTAGGTGTGTACATGTAACTAGTCAAAGTAAATAAGAAAACATAGAAAAGTACAAAGTACATATAGGTTTACCTCGCTTTCCGAAAGTAGAGCGTTCCTATGAAACCTTTCATGAGTCGAAATGGCGTAAAGCGAAGGATCAATTACCATTAATTTATATGAGAAAACATTTTGAGCGGTTTTCTGATCCCTTAGAACACATCATGCTAACGGATGGACAAAACAAATCGAGATAAAGCACAGGTGCTCACAGGCACAGTTCAAAGCTATGGAGGTTTGAGATCTTTCGTAAAAGCAAATGGCGTAAAGCGAATTTTCGTAAAGCGGGGAATAACTGTCTGAGATATTTTAAAGAATCAGTTGCTTTTTTTTGTTTCCCTTCAGCAAATATTAATGTCACTAAAATAAAGATATTTGCACAGATGACTGATTATTACTTTATTAAAATTTTAAATCACGTATAAACTTAATCAAGTGGAAAGATATACACACCTGGGTCAGAAAAAGTAGGTTCAGTTTCTGTTATCATTGCTGGAGAAACCAACGAAAATATAATCATCATCAGCAGCAGCAGCCATTATGAGTCCACTGCTGGACAAAGGCCTTTCCCATCTCCTTCGATGACGACCTCGATTGTGCTAATCTCTGTCTTGTCTTACGGCAAACTTTTCTATCTTATCCCTCCATCTAGTGTCTGGTCTTTTCCTAATGTGTTCACTGTCCAATGGGCACCAATCCGTTAGTCTTTTGCTCCATCTATTGTCACCTCTTCTTGCTAGATGACCAGCCTATCTCCATATGTGGCTGGAATTTCTCGCTCAAAAATGAAAACTCTCGATTCCAACTTAGATTTTGTTTTAGGTATCTGTTTAATAGTTATTTATTAAACTTAGCTTAGTCTGGCAGAGGGTCACACTAATGGAGTACCGAACTCACTACACTTGGGAATGGATCAGTGCGGCCAATCATCGTGCTACGGTAGGTGTCCAATGTTCTTATTTTATGTGTACACAAGGTAACAACACATATACAAGGTCTGTCCGGAAAACATTTTGAATACCTCGAGAACCGGTTGCACGGCTTTAATTTAACTTGGCAATCAATCAGAGGGCATGCATGAACAGACACTATCCCGTTAGATTACTCAGTCGGCATTGAGATGCCATTGGGTGAGCTTGTGTACTGTGAGACCATCGCATCCATAATGCGCATTCTTCATGTCTAGTGCAGATCTGTTTGTAAAATATCGCATCACCCAGTTTTTTTTAGACCACCTAATAAGATAGTCGTAGCTTTGCTTTTAATTATATTTTTTGTGCCTGAACAACTTTCTGGCTTTAAGAGACTGTCAAAATTAATATTTGAGGAACCCGCTGAAATTTCGCAAAGATATCTTTCTACGTTTGGATGACTCATCGCGTATTCTGTGAATTGGTACACATGCAAGAAAAAAGCAAACTAATTAGAATAATATTTTTGGATTCTGACAGCAGATCTTTTTTGTCTTCCTTTATTACATTACTAAAAATGCGTGGTTGAACTCGAAACAGTGTACAAATTTAAACAATTTGTATCGATATACAATTCAATGTCGATGCAATGTGTGAAAGGAAAACTCCTTTGCCACATTGTATCTGGAATTCAATCAATAGTAGGTTTGTCACGAGAAAGTATGGGAAAAGGTTGCAATAAAAAGAATAAAAGTGCATTCGTCAAATCATCGCAATTTTTAGAACTTGCTTTCCCGGAATTCTAATTAGTAATAGTGGTTAGTACTGAAGATGTGAAGACATTTTTATACAATTATATATATTGTTTGTTACTCACATACATATTTCATACTATTTTTAAAATAATATATTACTAAATAAACTAAAAATAGTTTAATATATAATGAAGTCTGGTTATATCTTGATGTACTGCTTGTGGACCCTGGTTGAGTTGTAATGATGTTTAAGGTCCGGAAACCATACACCTAACTTGATGATCATTGTCTAATGCAGATTTTCTTGAAAGTATTACCGTTGTTTTAACAGTATTCAATTATATACCATTTGTTATTATTCAAGATAATTCTTTTCCTTTGGTCTCATCTATCTTATTTCTGTTATGGTTCTAGAACAAGTTTTTCGTCCATTTGCATCTATATTCTCGTACATTCATTCTCGTGGTGTGTAACGGTTACCGATACGGAAAACAGAGAGATGCTGGTACCGGTATCTCTCTGCAATTGGATAGGCCTCCCATCGTCTCAACACTATTGTGCCATAGATCAGTTGCGGCGCTAGGTCCGGCGGCGTCCCCTGTGGTTGTTAAATATGCGTCCCTCACAAAAGTAAAAAGTTTAAACGGTAGGTCCGATTGCGACCCCCAGAGCTCTGCACCCCCTGCAGTTGCGGGGTCTGACTGTTCCCACGCGTTTCCTCTGAAGAGATATAGGGGCTTTGAAGACCAAGCTATGCGGCTCTTTCTCCACACCAATCAAACTCACTATGAAAAACGGTCCGGGGTTTCACTCATTTTCCCAACGATACGGAGAAGAAACTTTGAAACATCCTCGACTACGAGGAAACGCCAATAATATAATATATATTCTTGTGCTCACTTGCAAATAAAATCAAAGTTTAAAAAAATTAATTTCGTAATTCTGTATATACAAGATTTGGACCGTTTTTGGAGATCCGCGGATTAATTAAAAAAAAGAAAAAAAACACCTTTACCCTTCAAAATCTTTTTTTATCAACCGTGGAATATATCGAAGTGTGAAGAAAGCACCATAATAACTTCTGTTTAGTTTGATCAAAATAGATGCAGAAAAAAACAACATTTTTTGTATCGATTTTCCACATCTTTTCCTAACATTTTAGGCGGATGAAGCTAAAGCAGAATAAGTCCATTTCCCGCGTGCAAAACTTTGCTTCAAAATGAATTAGCAAATAAATCAGTGGAAAGAAACTGAGGGTACTGGGTCTAAGCAGAGTAAATTGCAACTTGCAAGTCACATGCTGCTTTCAAACGTTTTATTCCCAGACTGCGAAAATATATTAGACACGTTCCTTTTGTCCTACGAAATTAATAATGAAAAAAAAGGTGACAGTAAAGAAAATAGGCAGAAAAATAACTCAAGAAGGGAAAAATATCGAAGGAAAATATCACACAGAATTGAGTTTAGTATGCGACTAGCCCGGGGAAAACTAACTTTCAATATGAAAACACAGGAAAACAAATGTCATTTTATAGTGATTTCATAAAAGGGAAAAACGAAGTTCCCCCTCGATGTTGACCCCTAAAAGGATAATAAAAAAAACACATACCCCACGAATTTTGACTTCTAAAATGGTTTAGAAACTTTCCGAAATACTTTTGACCCATAAAAAGAGAAGAAATTCCCCTTCGGTTTAGATCCTTAGAAGGGAAAACGTTCCCCCGATCCTCACCACCCCCATCAAAAAAGAGTCCTCTCCCGATTTTGACCCCTAAAAGCCCCCCCGATTTTGAACCCTGAAACGCGAAAGTACCCCCCTCCCGATTGAGATCCCCAAAAGCGAAGAATCCCCCGCCGATTTTGACGCCTAAAAGTGAAAAACAAAAGCGCCAACCCGATTTTGACCCGTAATAGGGTGAACAAGAATCCCTTTCCTGAATTTGACACCAAATCGGAAAATTCTTCCCCCTTCCCGATTAATTTGACCCCTAAAAGGGAAAAAATGTTTCCCCTCACTTTTGACCCATAAAAGAGAAAGTTTTCCTCGCGTCTAGCTAGATTACATCTTTTTCTCTAACGCACATTATCTCGCTCTCATATATATATATAAAAACATTCTCACTCTCTCATACAGCCTGTTTTTCATTTCTAATGTTTTTGTTTTAAATATCTTTAATAATTAAATATGTTTTAGATAACTTTAATGCGAATATAGATTAAAAGGAAAAGCAATTTTTATTTACAGTACAATTAAATAATGAGGTAGAATTTAACTTGGAATCTAAGCGAAAATAATAGTAAAAGAATTCATTTAAAAAGACTAAACTGTATTTTTTAAAAAGCTACTTACAAATGTCCAATATTAACTATTTAAAATGAAAAATAAATTAAATACAAAGAAAATATGCGTAGAAGAATGCAAAGGGAAGAAAAGCTATTTATTTACACGACATTAAATGAATTTGTACGATGTTGTCAGCTTTTTGTAATAAACTAAGAAAGAAAGAAAAACATGTGCAGATGAAATGCGAAGAGAAAAAAAGCACATATAAACATTCTATTTCTCTCTCCCGTCCATAAAACGTTTTCTACTCTAAACGAATATGTAAGCACTTACAGACGTTTACTAGGCCACAATTCTACTGGACATCAAATATGTGTTCAGTTTAGCATTATACTTGCATTGGGAATTGGACCGCCCACAAAAACTCGATGGAGTTGGAATTATGTTCAGACTATTGAGACACCAGCTACGTAGCTACAGTAAATATATTATATGTAAGATGAGCGGTTGGACGAACCCCAAAGATTTGTAGACATTACAACACAAAGGTGGCTTTCAATAGCACAACCTGGGCCGGATTAAACAAGAGCGGGGCCTGTAGCATATGTTACAGAGGGCCCCTGTATTTTAAAACACGCATAATATTAGAGCACATACATTTTTTTACTTGCATAATAATTTGTTTTTTCATTTGCCACACAGCCAGATAATATGACGAATATGCCCGACATTTCAGTAATAGTATTTCTTTGACACAATAAACTATGAAAATGAAGATACTTTCTTTCAGTTTCAGTGTTCTAGATTTTTTTGTTAAATATTAAAATTCTAAAACTTGAAAATTCATAAAGTTCTTATAAACGTAGGTCCGACTTGTGTATTGGATTGATGTATGCTTTCTGGTGGATGTACATGTTACGGCTGTTTAGGCCATTATCAACATTCCGATTGCTAAAACGTCAAAAGTCCCGAGGCCAGAGCAATTTGTTTTGTTTTGTTTTGTAATATTATTTTTGATTGGTCAAAACTAGTTTCAGAGAGAACCAATCTTCATTAGTCATAATGGTCGATGATACGTTTAGAATTGCTGAGGATGCAACACTTTTTAAAAAAACTGATATATTTGGATCTATACCACGTTCTTGGACTAAAACTGAAGGTAAGGCACTCAATACGTCATTTTCTTTTTGCAGCTTGCTTTCTTTTCTTGAGCGGTTGAAACTCTTCGTTTTCATTTTGATTTTTGCGCAACAGGTATGACTTCAATTTCAAATACCTTCATATTTATGTGTCGTATTTGTATCACAGAGATAACACACTTCCATTAATTACTTTCATAAAAAGTAACACCAATTAAAGGTGATAATTGGTTAAAAATCGCTAATATAAGTTGAAGGCATTATAGGGATAGAGCAAGTGTAGAATCACTGAATCGGAATTGATAGCTTGCAAGGATTTAGCGTGGGGCCTGTAGCATATGCTACTTTCGCTACATAGTTAATCCGGCACCGAGAACAACCACTTATCACAATCTCTTTTATAAAGTTTACCTCTCACAAGAGGTGGTGTGGATGACCAAAGATTGCATATATATCATCCTATGCAAACGTGAAAAAGAAGGCATCACATTACCTTCACTGGGATAATGTCCAAGTAATAGATAGGGAGCAATGTTGAATGGTGAGAAAATTGCAAGAAGCTGCTTATACTGGCTTTGCGGACAAATGTATGCCAGTCTCAGGACCTCTGAGAGGGGGTACAGCTGTTGCATCGCACCGGGGCCCGGAGATCCGAGGGGGGGGGAGAGTTTCTGAGAGCTGAACATCGAAACTAAATCGTAAAATATGTCCATTAATAAAGTCTCGTTTATCGGCGAGCGAATATAGCATGTCGTGCTAAAAGGGTTATAGCAGATGGAAACAAGATGGCAAAAAGACTAGGGTGTTTGTGCAGTGTGTGTCTTGGGAGTAAAATAGCTTTGCACCGCCTTATAAAATTCTTCTCGGAGCCCCTGGTCAGTCTTGTGTAGATTTCGGCGCGATGTGGATTTCTTTGTTTAGCAAAGAGAGGATTGGATAGCAACCCCGTGTATAAAATCTGGAATCGCGTGTGTCGCACGTTATATCCTGAGGTTCTACATAATGAGTTGGTTCGATTCGGTATTTGCCACCATTTTTTGTGCGTGTGTGGCCGCCATTTTTCTGCTTTATTTGGGGACACTACCTTAAAAAGAGCTCCCCACCTCGTATCGTACGGTTCGTACACCTGTGGATGGCCGTAAAATAGATCGTCCGAAACATTGTGGTAACAATAAAAATAGCAAAAAGAATAACATAATCTGAACAACTCTTGAAATCAACAACAAACACATAATTGCAGTGCTTATGCTTTTAAAACCATTAACCCCTTTGAGACTTCTGTAACATATATATCCCGAGGTCTGTGACTACATGATCTCTTTTAGAAATCTACTGGAACGTATATGTCACGAAAAATAAAGTAAATGTGATTTTACAGGCTTTCACAACTGCAGACAATGAGGTCATCATAGTATAAAACCCACACAGGAATGAATTCGCATTACATGACTGAATAGGAAAGACCTGAAGGACAAAGTGTTCTATTCTGTGTTTATAGAAAGTTAATTCTTTTTCTAAACCAAACATAGCAGAATTTTATTATTTCTAGTGGAACATTACACTCAAAACGGATATCATCAGGTATTATTTTTGACCAAGCTCTACAGCTTTGAAACTGTTACCAAAATATGTTGCCGTCCTAAAATGAGTACACCCCTGCGAAAAAGCTTATTTCCTTCTATATAGTAAGTATATTTTTAAACCATTATTGATTATCTTCTAATTGGGGATTTAAATAAATTTAAATATAAAGTACACAATGTTAGAAATAGTTCTTATAAAGTCATAGTTTTCAGTGTAAAGACTTTTAGATCAGTAATGGCTCCACATGGAAAAAAAACTCTCTTCCGATTAAGAACAGCGGCTACAAAAATAGCTACAAGACTTAAGTTTAGCAAAAACACTGCCAAAATTGTGCAAACTCACAAAAGATGAAGACCAGAGAAAATCGGCTGCAGATCTTGCTAATGAGGCCAAATAAGTTGTGTGCCGTAAATGTTTCTACTACAACAAACGTACCCTGAACAAGACCGGCTTATATGGTCGACGATTGCGCAGGAAACCGCTACTGAAATCGATACACACACAGGCCCGTTTATAGTTTGCGCAGTGGAAGAAAGGTACAAATTCAACGTTTTGGGACAGCGTACATGAACTGAATGGAGAAAGCAAGAACAGAGGTCTTCACATGAACTTCGGTAAAACCAATATCATGGACAACAAATATGTTGAAGACAAAGACACAACGATCAAAATCGAAAACGTAGTGCTAAAGAAAGTAGACCATGCCATCTACCATGGACAGAGAATCTCCATGAAATCCTCAAAAGAAGAAATCAAACGAAGAATCACCCTAGGTTGGGAAGCTCTACATTCAAGAACAAAAAACACCCCATTAGTTTTGAAAAGAAAGGTCTGCAACCAACGCGTCCTCCCGATAGTCACTAATAGAGCTGAAACATGAATCCTAACGAAAAGACTGATTTTCAAACCAAGAAAGGATCATGCTTAACATCACATGAAAAGACAGCACAGATTAGAGAAAAACAGTTTGAACAGTTAGTCAAAAATATCATAAAATCTATTAGAAAACTCAAATGGCAATGTACAGGCCATGTTGCAAGAATGTCAGTCAACCGCTGGACATCACGCACGACTCACAACGTAGATCCTCAGAGATCATATGCGAAATTGTGACCGGCAAAAGATAAGATGGCGTGACGATTTAGACAGGTTCAGGAGATACTAGCACAGCGACGCCCACGATCGAGAGGTCTGGCGGATCCAGGGGAAGGTCTGTGTCCAACGACCGACGTTAAAAGACTGACTGGTCAGGTGAAACAAAAAATCAACCTATTTAGGTTTTATGGCATCCAACGAGTTTGGCGTCGTAATGTCGAGGGGTACAAGGAAAATTGTTTGGTATTAATAATTCAGCATGGTGGTGGAAACGTCATGGTCTGGGGTTGTATGAGCTCTAATGACACTGGTGAGCTGCATTTCATCGACCAAAGCGTGAATTCTGAAGGTTAAATCAATATATTGAAAGAAAACATGTTACCACACTCAATTGCTTGGGAAGAAGAGCTGTATTCCAGTATGACAATGATCGAAAACTCCGCTAAAATGTAAATGTTTCTGGAGAAGCAAAAGGTAAAAGTGCTCAATTGACCAGGTATGTCGCCATATTTAAATCCAATAGAGACATTGTGGAATGTACAGAAACGAAAAGTAGAGGAACGACGACCATCCAATAAGACAGATTTGAAAAAATGCATATTGTCGGAGTGGGAAAACATTTCAGTGACTGTGCAAATCTCGTGAAGTCAATGTTGTCAAGATTACAAGCAGTAATAGAAAATAAAGGCGGTCACACCAAATATTGATGTTAACGCATTTTGAACGGAATCTTCATATTTTTGGAAACAGTTTCAATGCTGTCGAGTTTGGTCATAAATAATACCTGATGATCTCCGTTTTTATTGTGTAATATTCCACTAGAAATAATAAAGTGCTGCTATGTTTGGTTTAAAATAAAATTAACTTTCTATTTTAAAAAAAAAAAAAAAATTTTTAAATGGTAGGGGTGTACTCATTTATGGGCGATACTGTAAATAGGAATCTTTCCAGTTCGATAAAATATCCTTTAAAGCAATAAAGTAAATTGATTTCATGATGCGTGAGTCAAAATAATATATATATTATCGATGTTGACAGTTTGAATACACATACATATTTCCTTCGAAATTATCAAGTTTAATAAGTGTTCTTAATCTTCGAAAATGATTTATAAGTGTCAAGTGATTTTATTATATTAAACTACGGAAATTCTTCTATATTTTCCATTGTTATGAACATTCGTCTGTATGAACCTCTGATATTTGCTTTCTCAAACAAAAAAGACGTAAACCGACAATGCCTTACAAAAGGCACAATATCAGTTCCAGTACACCAAAAGTGTGCTTCCATAAAAAAAACTTATGTATTTTTTAACTCCGCTCCCGC
>VCCN01000262.1:3881396-3892417 GCA_006491835.1 Architeuthis dux | reverse complement strand
GATTAATCTTGAAAATGTTAAATGAATTGAAAAATAATGGAATTACATAATTTGTTGCTTTGTTATTCGTGAGTGCGTTTTCTTCCCTAAAGCTCTTGCGGCTTTTCTTGATTTAGAATAGTTAATGTTCTTCCCATGTTTCCTTTCCACAGAAACTATCCAAGATTTACTGTTCATGTCCAGCAACTAATTAAAATCGTATACTGCATTCACCCCCCCACCACTTATTCACACCAGTGAGGGAAATGTGTCTTGAGAACAAGGTACACGGTAAGGCTGGGTTTTGGGAGCTAGGTAATAAGGTATACGGTAATGTATCTATTAGTAGACAGTGAACATACAAAAGAACCTGGAAATTGAGAAGTAGGTATACGCCGTAAACCTGCGTACCCCCACGTTTCCACCACTGACACAATACACACACATAAAGTGAGAGAGATAAAAAGATATCACTATATCATATTATTAGCCCATCACTGAATTTCCGCTTTTTATGATTTAAATGAATGTCTGGTGTGTACGCGTTTGCGACATTTGGTCCTGTTTATTGGTTACGACTAAATATATTTCCCCCTTTTGATCCTTCTCTCTTCAATTTCTTATTTCCCCTTTTCGCTTCTTTGATACTGATATCCATCTTTGATCCTCCGGTTTACACATCGCTCCAACTCCCTTGATGCTCCAACGATTCACGCCTAACTTTTCTGTCCCTTCTTTCTGCTACCTTCGATTATCTCTATACATCTCTGTCTTTCTTTCTGTGTGTGTCTCTCTCTCTCTTCATATTAGTTGATATAGCCGATGCGTACAGCAATATACCAATCATCATACGAGGTGTTCAGTCTTTGACACAGGGAAACACCAATTTGCTCAATCTGAATTCGAGTTTACTATTGTAATGCTAGGGGTGCAGAGTGGCGTAACGGTTATCGGCACGAAAAACGGAATCGGTGTACCGAGTTTGAGTTTATATTCACTTCGCATTAATGCCCCTGGGAAAGGCATTGATGTATCAACTTCTTCATCTAAGCTATGGGTAACTAGCAGGGTAGTTGGAGCAGTTCAGCCCTGTGAGGCAGTCTATCCGAGAATTTAAAAACAAACTATGCTTGGCAGTCGCCACTGCTGGTCCCAAGCCTGGGTAAAAGAGAAGGACTGGGCGTCCCCTAAAAACCTACTTCTTACTGAAACTGCAGCGGGGTGTTTGCAGCCCTATGCTCTACAAGGACCCTACTGGAATAACCCCCCCTCCCACCAACAATGTAATGATAAAGGCCATTTCCTTTCTTGTCAGCGAACCCAGTGCCCAGCTAGAATTGTGGTTGAAAGTTATTCACACGTGCATTTTCACTACTCAATCTGGACAGAGGCGTAGCTGAGGCAGGGGGTTAGTGGGGCTATTTGAAAACGTCCCCAATAGAAGGGGCTTTCTAAATAGTAGTTTACCTGCTGCATTTCTGACAAATCTCACTAAATGTTGGAAGGGGACCCTCAAGGAGGCGAAGCTCCCGCCTCGCCCCCAAATCTATAGGCACGCCTCTGATTTAGAGGTAATCTTGTTTGATTTCTTGCTACTGACATCAAGGAAAATAATTAATTTTGTATTCTTTATCGTCTTTCAATTTCCAATCAATTGTCGTAAAAATCACACGGCGTTTTCAGAGGAACACTCGTGGATGCTTTTTCAAAGTTTGTAATATAGTAGGAGTTATTACTAATTATTAAAAGATAGTATTAAAATAACGAATAACAAATAGGTGTATTGTCAGTGTGACGGGTTGGTGAGAGTTCAACCCGAGGTCAGTGGGCACGGACGCGTTGTCGAGCATTCTATCAGAGGTAGGTCGCCCCCAGGCAATTTATCGAGATACCATAGGTTGGTCAATGCGGACGAGTGGGTGCAGAGTGGAGATGGGTGATTGTGTGTTGTTTTTTAACAGAACTAACGTCTATTCATTTTGGCACCCTTTATATAATGGCAAAGTGGATCCAGAAAACGCCAGCGAAAACTGAAATACATTTTCCGCCCTGAGCTCTGACTAGCCAGAGCGGAAATGCACTCAGACCCTCTTAAAATAATAAAACTATCTTGGGAGTGTCACTTAGTCTTGAAACTTCAGCTACTTGGGGGAAACTTCCACTACAAATTCGCTAAAATATCTCAATGGCTTCATGGGATTGTTCTAATAAGCTAGGGACTTGATTATGACGCCTTTATGTTTGTAGCGAAATATCACAGTTTGTTCATATGTTTATTGTTTATTACATATCTTCATATTAGTTTCTTTCTAATATTTTAATGGTTTTTAATCAGTTTGTAACACTACGACTAGCATTTCATCACTCCTATTACCCAATCAGCGTTCACTTATTTTTTGTATAGTCGATCCATGTCGACCTTAATAGATAAATGACACGGTCATACTCTCAAGTTGTTTTTGAGATTCTGAGATGAAGCATGTTATCATAATGTTTCTGTAACCCGTGATATAACGTGAAGGATTTATCTAATACATCAAAACTTCCATTAACTCTAATCCTCACACAGTAAGGGAAGATGAAATAATAATCAATTGTATTTTAGCACCGACTGCATTTGAACCCGGTATGTGCAGGCAAGTTTTCGGCTTTCCATATCGCTGCACACTGACTTTACTGCTACTCTTCCTCTCCCTTTTAGTCATTATCTGTATTAACAAATTAACTGTTTCTGACGCCAGAAAATAACTTTGATTAAGCAGGGAATATTGCAATTTTTATATAAATTGTGTTTTGGCAACTTTCGGCACTTGGTCTGTATGTTGTGCATTGAAAAAAAGAAAGAAAAGGACTGTCAGTGATCAGAATTTAAGACATGCATTACGAACGGGATATGTCTATTATTTCTATAACTTGTTTCTAGTTTCTTCATCTTTTATTATTAGCCGATTCAGTCACCGACAGGTAAAGTAAACAAAGTATTCGGAATGAATAAGAAACTTGCAACGAGACTCGAACACGCATCCCATACTTCGGACGCTTGATTTCATAATTAGGGAGGGTTACAGGTTTCCCCCGCAATCCGAAAGTAGAGTGTTCCTATACAAACCTGTTGTTGTAAGCCTAAATTGTGTAAAACGAAGAAGCAATTACATCGTTAATTTATGGGAAATATTTTGAGCATTCTCAGACACCCCCCCCCCCACACACACACACAAATTGATGATGGTATGTCAGACTGAGTAGTTGGTTTGGGTGGTGAGAGATACAGGAGAGTGTAATATAGGAGAGAAAGAATAAGATTGCGCGCAGCCTCTATAACGACTCGCTGCAAAACAAACGCTGAACGCTATTTTCGCTTTCCACCCTTTTTCGTAAAAGCGAAATAAGTGGCGCAAGACGAACGTTTGAACAGTGCGAATACCTAAAGTTTGTTTACTCGCTAGTAGTATAACTATCACGTTGTTTTTGAGATTCTGAGATTAACTATTTTTTTATTGATTTTATAAAATAGTAATAAACTGCTGCATTTGGCCGAAATCGTTAAGGCGTCGTCCATAATTAGACGAACCCCCGAGACTGATCAGAAGCCACTTCTTTCTTTTGATTTCCCACTGGCCACTTTAATGTTTTGTTTATTTTTGGTTACCCTAAGCAAGACCTTTCGGCCACTTTTCACATCAAAGGCTTAGAAGAAAGGAATCGTTTATGCCACAGAATTAAGCCCACTAAAAAAACCCTCAAAAACATGTTAACATTTTAAAGTTGGAAACACTAATAAATGACATGTTTAAAATGAAGACTAAAAAGCAATATAACTTATAATAGTTAGAAACACTAAAAATGAAGAGCAATACCAAAAAAAATTGAAAATGGCTAACATTGGGTACGGCACTTGTTCACACTGGATTTTAAAATGTCGAGATTGTACTCGTTGGGAAAACATTCAGAAGGGGTACTATTGTTCGGACTGAGATCCTCATCTTGGTTGTCATTTCCACAACGTTTCGGCCGATGTACTCTCCGGCCTTCTTCAGGTGTCAAGTTTTGTCGGTGGAATGAGGACAGTATACCCCCGTGGATCAAATAAAGGGTTCAGTTCAATAGTTCCGGTAAGTTACCGACAAAACTTGACACCTGAAGAAGGCCGGAGAGTACATCGGCCGAAACGTTGTGGAAATGACAACCAAGATGAGGATCTCAGTCCGAACAATAGTATCAGTAATACTAACACCTCATCTCAGAAATACCGAACTCAGTTATTCAGAAGGGGGTTTATATTTTAATAGCCAAAGATTGATCCCCCACCTCACTTTTTTCGAAGGTATTTTAATCAGCACCATTTCTACCCATCCCCCTATTTCCCAAATTACTTTCATCACTTTACTTTCCTTTTAAAAAAAAAAAAGTAATTAATGTATCAATTTGGGACTACTGAAGAGAGTCTGTTAGTAGACCAGCCAAAAATGGAAAAGTCCCCATGAATTCCTTTTTGCGGCATCGCTTGTTAGCAGCAGGCAAACATGTTGGTTCATTTCAGGAGGTAAAAAAGATGTGGGTAAATGCCATCGCCAAATTCCAATTTCAAGTTCATTTTGAAGGTCACCAGGGTGACCACGTGTCAATTGTGTAGTGAATGTACATTTTGCATGGATCCGTCCCAGAATTAAATCACTTCTTCCGTAGCCTATTTCTCACACTTCCACAAAATGTCATTGGAAACTTTTGGAGATATTGTGTGGACAGACAGGAGCGAATGAATTTCAATGAAATTCTGTGACTTATAATGACTTAGTCATAATTGGAAGAAATGTACATTCAGTCATCTATTTTGAATTTCAAAATGGCCGCCCTTAAAGTTCAATTTTGTTCTTAATCTGGGTGTTTTTTTACATATGACTTAACCTGGTTACCAAGAGTCTACCTCTCAAAAATGATAGACTATAATACCAAACTAAAAAATTGTCATTTTGAAATTGAAAATTCAGGCTAGCATTTACCCATACCTCTTTCTTTATCCAATGACTAATTGATCTGGTATGGTTGCCTGCTCTTCACACGCGATGGTATACTTTTCCATGTTGGCTGGCTCACTAGTGGAATCACCCTGTGTGGTTATTAATAAACATACTATTAGAATAGCACCGTTTGTACAAGTCGTCTTTACTGTCAATAATTTGGAACTGGCGGGCAGATAGACGGGTGGCAGGGGAAACTTTCCGGCAAACACCACATGCCTCAATGTTGCAATAATGTCCTTTTTAAGTGGATTAATTGAGAAAGCATTAAGTATTTCTTGTAGGGATTTTATGATCACAGCACTGGTGCCATGGTAATCTGTTGGCTGTAAAACCTGTCGGTTTAGTGTTTTTCATCGGAATACTTATACATTTTTTTTGTATAAAACATAGCTTGCTTTAACCCGAAATGAATTTGTTCTGGCTTCTTGGTACATATTTTATTAGAGGAAGCAAAAGAGAAGGACACTGATCATAAATCTGGCTGGTTCCAGTTCTTCTGTGTTTAATAAGTGACAAATCAAACATTTTATGGAGTCACAAGAACTGGGAAATATTTATACTCAACTGATTAATCGAGGTACAGGGTTTTAGGCATTGTTCCCTCTAAGGTGTGCGTGTGCGCGCACGCACACCTTAGAGGGAACCCCTTGTTAAACCCCCTTCTGCAACAAACAAAATTAATGTGCGCACAAAAGATTTTAAAATCGGTTGATAGCTTACTGAGTTTTTTATTAAAAAAATATTGATTCACTATGTCTAATTCAAAAGCACGCACATACTTTTGTTACAGGAAAAAAATTACATAAGATTTTCACGCACACACTGACTACTGAAAATTAGGGGGAACATTGGATGAGACTTGATTTAGATGTCAATGCGAGTTTTGAATTCAATCAATCATATTTGTATTTCATCATAGAACGATTATTAACAGTTAGCCACTTACTCTAGTCAGTGTGGACGATTTTTCTTTTCGATTCTAGAAACCTCTCTTTCTCTGATGATCGCATGTCCGTACCACCGAATTCACTCGAGGGTTTCAATGTAAACTCTGATCCAATGCTATAACTTGAAAATGTAAGAGTAATGTAGTGAATTATTCTTAATTTTTCAACTAGTATTTCTTTCATCTTAATTTCAGTTGTTTTTTTGTTTTTTTTTATCGCAACTCTCTGACCATAGGCTTCCTCCGCTGCCACGTTTGCAGTGGGGTGCAAAATGATATATTTCTGGGGGAGGGGTTGCAAGAACGGCAACTCTGTTAACATCGAAGAATATTACCATTTTTATATGGGTATATTAAGTTGGGGTTACATAAAACAATTGTACAGTACTGTGATGTCCTGCCAGGCTGCGCAAGGGAGCAAATACCTTGAGTTACATCCCTTGCCACAAACCCATAAAACGGAAGTGAGTCCCCGGTCATGAGCCAGGCAAACCGGGGAAAATAAAGTAGATCACTCTAAGCGAGACGACAGACAGTCCTCTACCTGACGGTGATCGGTAAACATCACACGTGTATTTGTCCTTTGTTCCTTTGCTTCATCTTTCCCTTTCAGTGAGATTCCCATGAGCTGGGAGACACTACAGGTACCATTATCCTTTATTGACTATAAGGTTCCAACTTTCAAACACCCTCGTCCTAGGTGAGAAGGCCTGATTCGGGGGGGGGCAAATGCTTCGTTTGCATAAGTTTGCTATTAATTTTCGACAAGTATCTTTCATCTTAATTTCAGTTGCTGTTTATCGCAACTTTCAGACCGTCACATTTAAGTTAAATCGCTTGGAATGAGAAGACTTTGAGTTTGAGAGAAGGTTATGTCTGCTCTAAATTTATCTTAGGGGCTTCAATCAGACATTTGTGAATTTGTATCATGTATCATCAGTAAACTGTATTTATAATTAAAAGGAAGACGAATTTAGATCCTGTTTCCATGCACTTATTTTTATTTAAAACCACACATCAACCAATTTGTATGAGTATTTGGACATTTTGGAGGAGGCTTAACAGTTAGAGGCACGGAAAATGGAATGGCAGACAGTTAGCATTCACTATGCACTAATGCCATTGGGAAAGGCATGAAGTCACCCCCTCCCCAGCTATGGGTAAATAACACCGCAAACCAGGCTCTTCAGTCTTGGTTAGCAACCAGTCTAGTAGACGAGAATCTTTGAATTCAAACCACTTGCTGGTCCCAAGCCCGGTTAAAAGTGGGCGTGAGGCTAACATATCCACCCCGTAAAAACCCACAGCAGCACCCCAAAAGCGTGGTGTGATTGTATCCTTATGCTCCACAAGGAATCCACAGGAATAAACAATTTGAACATTTTAAGTTCATATAAAACGCTGATCTTCCGGTTTCTTTGATTTCGAAGACTATCCGATTTAACATCTTTCTGGACTGAGTGATTTATCAAGTTCTCGTTCAATAACACGCACGTGATCCACTCCTTCACCATTATCCGATTATGTTTAGTTTTTACCATGTTTTAAAGTTTTCTAATGCCAATTAGCTAGAGATTTGGGAACCCGGAAGGTTTGGCTCCTTGAGGAACCCCCTCCAAAATATATTGAGATTCGATCAAAAAACAACATTTGCATTAAATAGACATAGGCACAATCACTTAATTGGTAAAAAAAAACAACCCCAACGGCTGATTTATTATGTATGCAATTCATTTATATACAAATATATCATTGTTATTGTATATTGTCATTAGAAATGCAGAAGGTGAACAACTATGTATGAAGCATTTGGGGGCCCTTACATTTTCCAAAACCCTTTTTAAAGTGCTATCCAAGACGTCTGTCACAGGAAATAACTCCTTGCTATTTCGATCATGCTGTGGTCATGTACCAGACTAAGCTAAACTCGCACGAGATCCAGTTTATTAACATGATAGTTCGACTTATTCTTGGATTGATATGAACTGTTGATAGTATTTAACAGCACAATTTAACAGTTAAAATTTCTCCGGAAGCATTTGCCAGAGTTAAATGTGAGCAAAATCGCTAGAAAATCTTTCTGAATTCACCCACAGCATCAGATCCCTCTATATACATTTAGCGTGGCCAGTGATGGAAATGGGTTTTGGGAACTAGATATACAGTAAGGCTGGGTTTTGGGAACTAGGTATACGGTAATGTCTCCAGGAGACATTGAACATACAAAACCTGGAAATTGAAGAGTAGGTATATGCCCTAGTCCTGCGTACCCCCTCCCATTTCCACCACTGAGTGTAGCAGACATAATCTTTTTCCTAATTTCGTATGGACTAAAAGAGGTGCTTGAACAGATTTCCTAGGAATATTGATGTTGTAGCTGTAATAAACTTTACCAAAGAGATTTCAGCATTTGAACGCCATGACCAGCAATAAATCAATCCTGAATATTAAAAAAAATGGTAGATAAAACCTTGAAGTATTTGCATTGTACAACATTTGCTCAGTTTGGTATTTGTTCAACACAGTATTTATTCTGTTCTTTTAATGAGCATATTTTGAAATTCTTATGAGTGGAAATCAGCAGATTTAGCTATTTCCTGGGATCACTTAAGTTGAGCAGTAAAGCATAAAATGAATCTGAGTCATAAATCTTTATAGGTTTTATTTCTATGCAGGGGAAAAAAGATTGTTCACTCGGTGTTTTGTAGTTCTTTTCCGTGAGGAAACTAAAGAGCATGTATTGTAACAAGTCATAATGTATCCATTTTTTTCTCTGTATTATCCTGCGACCATTCTATTTATAAAGTGACCATATATTTCTTGACACTCAGCCTCATTCTACCCCCCCCCCCTGGACTACCCTGCACAATGGAGTTTTAAGGTGAAGTGCGGCGTGCGCACTGCCAACCCTACCCTTTAAACCAAGGGTTTGCACGCCATGTCCACTTAGGTGGAAAGATGGGAGCAAGGTTCCTATATCGTAGGTTTTGTTTCAAACTTTCTCTTGGCAGATGCCCAAGCTAGCTGTGGAGGTCTGCCGCCCCTTTGAGTGAATATTCCGGCAGCATGGCTAACCTGGGCAGTTGAAGATCAGGCCCTGGATACCCCACTGAAAGTAGATGCCAGAGCCGGCTGTAGAGTTCTGCTGCCCCTTCAGAAGAGTAACCCGACAGGACTCCTGCCTGCGCAGGTTCGAGACACAGCGCTGAAGCAGATGCCACATATTGTATATACTCTAATCCAGTGGTTCCCAACGTGGGGCGCACGCCCCACATGGGAGCAATTTGATCATAAAGGGGGGCAGTTTAAAATGAGGTATTAAGAACAAATTTCTTTGAATTTGTTAATATCAATGGGCAGGAAATCCTACCATCGCAAAATAAGTAGTGTATTTAATAACTTCAATGACTATGTTTCTTGGTTTACGAAATAAAGCAAACAAATCACCTTACCAAATGTTTCTACAGCAACAACAGAAAACAACAATCAAAAACACAGAAAATATCTCCAGTGCACATGGAAAGAATGTGGGAGGGAGCCAAGGAGCGTTTTCATATTGAAATGACAGTTTTAGGTGGCGAGGGAGTTGTTGTTGTTGTTGTTATTATATTATACTGATCTGAGTTTCTTTATTTAGTATTTTCAATTGGAAATCTGCGGTCGCTTTATTCCCGTCGATAGCTTTGATTCCGGGCCGGTTCGCGGATCATTTTGAGGCATCGAATTCTGCTTCAGTTAAAATTCTAAACGAGTGGTCACTTTGCTGAATCACTACCAGTGATGGTAGTAATTTAAAAATCAAGGATTCTTCCTCCTCCCTCACCCCTCAGGGGCAGGGGAGCCAAGCCCTCTCTAGGTCCGACCCGTCGCTCCTGGGATTCAGATCTAACCGATTCTAAACTGCCAGCGCTTTTATGCTATATGGCAACCATTAAAACCACCCTGGTTGTTTGAACGCATTTTCTTTTGTTCCAACCTCGTCGGCCGCTTGACCCACTTTCCAGCTCCGGTAAACCGATGTGGCCCTTTGGTCACGTACGCCCAAAAACACAAATACAGAGAGCATTTCATGACATAGTAGAGGTGGATGAAAGCAAATTTGGTAAGAGAAAATATCATAAAGGGCATAAAGTGGAAGGCGTGTGGGTTGTTAGCATGGTTGAAAGGATAAAAGCAAGAAGGATCTTGCTCATGCTAGTTGAGGAGAAGACAAAACCCGTCTTACACGAACTCCTCTATAAATATGTTGCTAAAGGTAGCAAAACCTATACTGATGGGTGGAAGGCTTATGTTGGTTTGAGTGATTTCGAACATTTTGTTGTCAATCATAGTCACGGTTTTAAAGACCCGAAAACCGGTGTACACACCTATACGATAGAAAGGAACTGGTTCCCGATAATAAAAAAAAATGTCTCAAATCGATGGAAAACAACAGATAGCATCTGGCTATCCCTATTCATCGCAATTTCTACTAACCCCAGGCATAAAATGAGTAGTGCAAAGAAAGTAAAAATTCATCAGTATTCAGAAGAATATTTAAAATTTGGTTTCATACCTGCTGTTCATGATGAACGGTCACCTTTTTGTCCATTATAACAACAATGCTTGGCCAACGAATCAATGAAACGAGGTCGTTTCGAAGCACATTTGAAGGCGAAACAGTGTTCAGATTTGAACTATTTAAATCCCTAAAAGGAGAAGTTTGAAAAAAGATCAATAATAGATTCTTTGTTCTCACACGAACTACCATCAACAATCGTACTCTTGAGGCTAGTTATGAACTTTCTTTACTCATAGCTAAATCAACAAAATATCATACTATAGGGGAGGATTTAATTAAACCAGCAATATCAACTTTTCTTAAAACAGTTCTGGAAAAAGATAACAAAGATGTCAAATGCATGCCACTGAGTAATAATACTGTTAGCAACATAATAGATGAGATGAGTAAAGATGTTGAAACACAACTTGTTGAAAATTCTCAATGCAAATGGATGAATCAACTGTAAGCCTATTGTTGGTATATGTAAGATATATTGACAAAGGTGAATTTGCTGAAGAGATTCTGCGAATCA